>CM064524.1:20336201-20614756 GCA_032716605.1 Paralithodes platypus
TTGAGCCACAACTATCATCAATATTCAGTACCGAAATGGCAATACTGAGGAGGATCCTTTCTAAGCTGCACAAAGAAGATAAATCTCTGATTTAATTTATGTTAATGAAATTACGGTAAATACATGCCAACATTGAATGCCAAAATAATGAAGCAAGTATCAAGCATAAACAAATGAATCAAGGATCAAACAAACACCTATCAACCACCACCCACCTAACTATCCTAACAATCGTTGAGGCATCCTAAGCATACTTCAACTCAACGAGTTTTTATAATTGTGCCAGTGTTCATGCGGCGCGGAGAAATAATACCCAGGTAGGCAAACACAGCTTACCTGTGGCGCACTGTAACACATATATATAAAGACAAATTCTAGTTTGTCCAGACTGTTAGCCTGCCTGGGCCGAAGTAATCCTCCCTGTAACTGAAGACTAACAGAGTCCTCCACCCTCTACTTTGAACCAATCACCATCAATAGTCTGGACCCCTAATTAAAACAATGCACATGAAATATATAATGATCGGCTGGGATCAAGACAAGCCACTGAAGGAATAATATAAACATTATAAAGAATACTAGGTCTGGCTATTATGCCAGCGAGGAATAATTATCCTACTCCTCCACCAATGCCAAAGTATACTAGCTACCACACCTTAACAAGGCCAAGGTTTGCGGCTCTACTGATACTAGCTAACCACAGAAGGAAAGAAACATAATATGGAAACCACAAATCCACAATAACATCTGCAGTCACAATACGAGGGACACACAAGCCACACACACAGCCAACACCCACCAAGACGGCAAAAGATGGCGCCACTTGTATCCCAGTATGGGTGATGGTTCTTAATACAATGCATATCCTTACTTAACATAAAACTACTACCTATGACAAGTAGGATCATATAGGATTAAACAACTAAATACAAAATGCTTATACAACGCATAAAATAATATGCGTACTGTATCAATATACCGGAAAAGCCCATTAATAATAAATGGATAACATAATTTCGCGGGAAAACAGCAGATGCTAGCAGACGATAACCCACTGTTCAGAGAATGGGAAATTCAATGAGAATACCCAATTGAACCAAATAATACGTTTCTGGAAAACATGAAAACGTACAATGTTATAATGATAATATCGATCACTAGTTCACAACGGATTGAAATTACTGCAAAGCGGTATAATAAAATTGGCTATATATGATTCTAAGAGACTGAAATAATATATAACTTTAATTCACAAGCTGCCCGGCATACCACAATTGCCTGACAAATATTATCGGAAATGCACTCGTGTGACACCGGCTTTTAAATATAGTGCAAAAAGGAAATCCGTTTTCTATTCAGATCATGTCTCTGTTCCAATCATAGAGTACAGAAGGATAGAGAGAAAAGAGACGCTACAAATCTAAAAATAGCGTGCCGAGCGTTCGAGAGATGGCAGCACGATCGCAAAGGAAAATGGGAGAGTCCCCATTAATCCGTAATAATCCCTATCTTGTACTAATAACGCTATTAATAATCAATTATACGCTATCCAGAGACTCAAGAGACATGACAGAGTTAAATAGGCATTAGTAGAGGCTACTGTAAAGGCCAGATCATCGTGAAATTGTCGTTATTATGAGGAGGTTCACAGCCACTTCTCTTCTACCACCCACCATTGTTGTTGTGAGAGTGGGGAATTGCCAACGTTAAACATGCTGGGCCAATATATCCCTATATGTCATGAGTATAACCTATGAACTTATTTCGTGAAATGTCCGGTTTTAGTGCAACTTTATAAATTAACATCTACATAACATGTGACTAATAATATATATATATATTGAAAATTACATTTTAATTCTTGTTGTGTTGCTTGTAGTTATACAGCTTACATCATATATAAGTATTTTTTATATTGTATATGTATTCCTAATATTTTTATCTTGTTTTTATATATCTAATTTATTTCAATTAATTTACAAGTGTTTTTACCAACATTAAATCACTCGTAAAGACGTTCCCTCTTTAATCTATTGCCCCCTCATTTTGCGGAATTTCCCTTAACTTTGGTAACACTGCAGACAATCCAGGTGCATAGATATCATGGAGTATCTAATAAGGAAAAACGACTAAGGTGTTTTGGTTGTATGCCCTACAACAATGCTGCCACCAAATTCCTAGGACGCGCGGCAAAATAACCGTGTGACGTCACGCTTTGAGCTCTATCCTTCTGTACTCTATGGTTCCAAAATTCCGTTTTTACCAGAACAACTGTTACAAATTATTCCCTATGTTTCAACCAGTTGGACATGGCGGTTATTTTTCGCGCGGGAAAGGTTCCGGGTTTGAATTACGTATGTGTGATAGAGTGCACTTAAGGGGGGAGGGTTTATTTATTGGTCGATTTATATATTTATTTAGTTAGTTTACTCCCTAAACCTCCATGAAGCTTAAACAAACATCCCCAAGATCTCCCTTCCAGATAAATGTTTACATTTTCGGTAGAAAAATGTCCTTTGGCCGGTTCCTCCTAGATTACAGGCTCATTCTCTCTTGCCAGGTAAAAATCGACGCCTACATGGCAGGAACAGATCTAAATTTGTACAGGGAAGGTGTGGTGGAGTGGTCTTGCCACTGGAATGGTAATCCAATGGACCCGGGTTCGAATCCCGATATGTCGATGGGCAGATATTATTGGGATGAAATTTGTGCTGTACCTAGTATCAGTGCATTACCACAAAGCCCACCGAAACGCCAAATAAATACCCTCATTGTTCCCTGATTGAATAACACTGTATGAATATTGCCATATTCAAAATATGCTATAGGGGGGCAATGCCTAGTGAGTTCATTGCTCAATAGGTGGCGTTCTGAGAGTGAGGGTCTGAGTCTAGGAGGTGAGACAGTGAAGCACTCGAGAGAGGCAGCTTCAGAGATGGGGCTGCTTTGAGCCATGAATGAGCAACTAAACTCAATGCATCCTACAAAGGCAAAATCATAGACTACATATAACCTAGACACGAAAGAAGACGCCACAAATCTGTAAATAGTGAGCCGCGCGTTCGAGAGATGGCCGCACGATCACAAAGGACAATGGCAGGGGAGGTTCCCCACAAAGACATTATATTGACTATCCTTGTCCTTGGTCCTCATTAATTCGTAATAATCCCTACCTTGTACTAATAACGCTATTAATAAGCAATTGAAAATTATCCAGAGACTCTGCAGACATGACATAGTTAAATAGACATAAGTAGAGGCTACTGTAAAGGCGCCAGTCATCGTGTAATTGTCGTCATTATGAGGAGGTACACAAGCAAAACTCCTCCAACACCCGCCATTGTTGATGTGAGATTCGGGAGTTGCCAACGTCAATGGTGGGACAAAATATCCCTAGATGTCATAAGTATAAATGTCCAGTTTTAGTGCTACTTGACAAATAACATCTACATAACATGTAACATACTAATATATATTCAAAATTACAATTTAATTCTTATTGTGTTGCTTGAAGGTATACAGCTTGCATCATATATGAGTAGCCTATGTTTTATAGTGTATATGTATACTTAATGTTTTCATCTTGCTTATATATATCTAATTTATACTAAATAATTTACAAGTGTTTTTACCAACATTAATTAACTCTTAAATACGTTCCCTCTTTAATCTATTACTCCCTCGTTTTGCGGATATTCCCTTAACTTTGGAAACGCTGCAGCAAGCCAGCTGGCAGGCGCGTGCGGTGCACAGACTATCTATACAATAAGGACAAGCCACTGAGGTGCTTTGCTACAGTACAATACAATAGTGCTGCTACCAAATCCCTAGGACGCGCGGCAAACTAACCGTGTGACGTCACGCTTTCGTGTCTAGGTTATAATTATGTAGTCTATGGGCAAGATGGCAGGCCCTGGTTTCAGTTAAAAAATGCTTCACTTTGCTCACCCCCTAGACTGGAACGAGACCTCACGGGCTTCACCGTTCGATGTAGAACAGTTGAATTTACAGGCTCTCAGCCTATGCCCGAAATGGAGATTCACCTGTGTGTGGCCAGAATTGCTCACTTACCTGCGGTAGCCCAAATAGTCCAAAACAAGCACCAGGTTGTGGGCAACATAGAGAAGTACCACCAAACAATACTGGCAGGATCTGAGGGGGTGATGGACAAGACAGGAGCTTAGACGAAGAAGAAGAGAGAGAAAAAGAGAGATGTTGTCGGACTATCCTGAGCTCCTTAACCCCTTATTGGCAGCGCGCAACATATGTCGAGTGAAATAAATTTGGACTATGTGGCGGTGCACGACAGCTGTCGAGTGCCATTTTCAGCATGTAATATTGCTGAGAGAGAGAGCTGAGCGGTGGGACGAGCGTAGTAACCTTATGACCGCTCTCCACGACCACCGCGGGTGTACTGATCTGTATTCTAACTTCCTCCCCCTTGTCACATCCCTCGCCACTGTGAAGCTTCGAGAGTTTCTGCTGTGCTCGACCCCTTTCGACTCTCTATAGCTCGGCACTCAGTTGTTTTGTTGTGCCAGCCAGGGTCGACTATGACGTCTCAGTTGAGTGCGTCAATTGATTTATTTTGTATATTATTTAATGTTCTTAGTAATAGATGGCGCTGTACTTGCCAATCTTCTGTTTTCTAGTTACCTTTCTGTACGTGTATAAGGGGTTCAGGCTGTGACGGAGGGTGTTGTAATTCATCTTGAATTCATATGAAATCAGTATATACTCAACCAGCGTCTTGGATATATCGGCTCCTGGAGATTTGTGTGGAGGTGTTATCCTGTATTGTGTGCTATTAAATACCGCTAGCTGTGCTGATAACTAGGGAGTAGTGTCTTGTCTGTCATAGCCTGATTCCTATTATTACGTGTGTCATTAGTTTACATTAGTATATAAGGTTCTTTTCTTTTTTCCTTTATTTTTGTTTGTTTGTTCATAGAGATACATTATTATAATTTATATATTAATATTCATATAAATATATTATTTTTCTTTTTAATCTAGTTACTTGCAATTCTTTATATAATATAGACTCCTTTCTTTTATAATTAATTATATATATATATATTAAAATTATCTTTATTTTTCTTAACCATCATATTATGTGCATTAGTTTGGTACAAAGGGGTTAGTGGTGTGGTCAAGTTTATAAGATCAAAGTGGCTTATGATATAATAACTTACATAAATAAACTGCTATATAAACTATAACTACCATCTCTAAAATAGACTAGTGAGTCTTGGCATAAGTCTGTTAAACAGACTATTACTCTCCTCACTGAATTCACTTCTAATCTATTCAGTCTAGTGTGACAATTTGGGAGTTGCCATACCCGTAGTGCTTACCAGGCCTAATTAAAACTCCTCATAACTTCCGGGTTGTAACAAATGGGGGCCTGACCGGGATTTTGTTTTTTTGCCATTTTACTTGACTTCCATTGCTGACTTCCGTTACCTTACTGATCATATATATGTAATTTAATTGATATTTCATACCACGTCGTAAAGGAATCTTGACTATTAGATCTCTTGTTTTCTTGCTTATGTTGTTTAAACATTCATTCCTATCTATAATTTGGTTTGTACAACAAGGTAAGATTACAAAAGTAGCTCTCCCTCACAATTACAGGGAACATTGATACATAATACTAGGATGTGTTCAGGCGCTCATCTCATTCCTCATACTCCTTCATACTTGTATCACCTTTGGCAGACGGTACCAAGTATATCCTAGAGTATCTCGTGATAGATTACAAATCATCACTGGTCATCCCCTGAGTCACCCTTAAATAATTTATTTCAGAGTAGGACTGACTTCATCATAATTATATCAACCATAGAACAATATAACTATAGGTTAGACCATACACGATTACTATAATTCCTAATCTTAGTAGTATTGATGAGCCATAGTCTCTCATACTTCTTATCCTCTCTCTATAGAATCGTGTGTCCGTGTATCACTGATGAACAGGTCTCCTTTGATAAAGTAACGGTAGCTTTGTCTTGGGTTTCTTTCTGCCCTCAATTAACGTAGTTTAATAGGGAGTTCACATTAAAATAAAAACTAGATTGATATTTAAATGTCCCTCTACCTGTATCATGATGTACACGTCTATACTAGGCAGATCATAATTCTCCTAGATATCTATAATCTCACCTATGCATGTCAACTCATCTCTTGATTCCCAGCGGAACGAGAGTCATTCCCCACCTGTTATCTCGTGACTATCCCAACCTTGGAACAGATTAAAGGGTAATTTTCTCTTCCGAGTATTCTGTAGTTACGCTTAGACATGACGGAACCTTTTAACTTAAAAAACTTTTGTAATGAGCCTTCCATTAGTCTTCTCAGGGATCGAGTGATTTCGAAAGACCAGTGGAAGTATATGGCCATCACCTTTGACATTCCTTTTGAAAGTTCCCACACCAAAGAACAAATACAAAACCTTGTCGTAGAAGACTTGGTTAGGAGACAACATTTACCTCCAGAAGTTATAGATGAATTCACACCCATGACTTCTACGCCGACGCAGTTGTCTCCCCAGTCTCACTCTGATGATAGCCAAGCGGATAAAGTTATTCCACCACCTCCAGCACACTATCTTGAAGAGAGACTTGCCTTAGAAAAACTCAAACTTCAATATGAATATGAATTTGAACAAATCAAACTTGAGAAGACCCAGGAACTTGAACGAGCCAAACTGGATCTTGAACGAGCCAAACTTGAAGAAAGAGAGAAGGACCGGGAGCATGAACGAGTCAAACTTGAGAAGGACCGGGAACATGAACGAGTCAAACTTGAGAAAGACCGGGAACTTGAACGAGCCAAACTGAAACTTGAACAAGCCAAACTTCATCAACAAAGTATCTCTCACCAGAAGCCGACGACTCTTAACTTGGCTAAGAACATCCCACTACTACCAACTTTTCACGAGGACGATCCTGATGCTTTTTTCGTCACCTTCGAGAAGACAGCCCAGCATCTTCAGTGGGAGAAGCAGGAATGGCCTTGGTTACTACAACCTAAGTTGGTGGGTAGGGCTTCCACTGTTTTTTCGAATCTGGAAACCTTTGATGATTACGAGTTTGTTAAGAAGGCCATACTTGATGGCTATGCAGTCACCCCTGATAGTTATCGTAAAAAGTTTCGTAACTATGATAAACTTGAAAAACACACCTTCTTGGAGTTTGCTAGGGAGAAGTTCCGCCTGTGTAAGAAGTGGCTAGACACCTCTGATATCACTACATATGCTAAGCTAGTTAATTGTGTTGTTTTGGAGGAATGGAAGAGGAAGTTACCATTTAGTTTGTTAGTTTACCTAGAAGAGAAGGGAGAGACAGACTTGATCAAAGCAGCACAGCTGGCGGATGCGTATGCACTTATCCACAGGAATCTCCATTGCAAAGATAAATCCAGGACCCTTAATGTAAAATCATCCTCTAACTATAACCCTGTGAATGTGGCTGGTGGACAACAGAGATCTCCTAAGTTCAATAGGAAAATGAATAGCACTACTGATTTCTGTACCTATTGTAAGCAGTCAGGTCATGATATCTTGAATTGTCAACACCCTAAGTGTAAGTCCTCATCTGCATATAAACTTACTCTCACAACATCGAAGACTAATCCTACACAAAAAAAACCCAGGTACATCTAATGAGAGACCTATCACATGTGTTGCTACTAATTCTCCTAAAGATGTATTCTCTGCATTCAAGGTATCAGGTACTGTCTCTACAGGTAAGGGTTTTCCCCAATATCCAGTTACCATTCTTAGGGATACAGGGTCAGCTCAGAGTATATTGTGCAAGAAAGCTTTACCATCCGTAGAAAACACATTCACTGGGGAAAAAATTTAACTACTATCTCTAGATGCAGGCAAAGGAGCACCTATTGCTAAAGTGGTGCTAGACAGTGGATTACTCAAAGGGGAGGTAAAAGTAGCCATTCGTGATAAGATCCCTGTTGCTGGTGTGACTTTTCTTCTGGGGAATGATTTGGCAGGGAAAGGTCTGATTCCAGAATTGGTCCTGTCAAACAAACCCATGGAGAGGAGTCCCACTGAGCCACTCGATCAAAAACATCCTCATGTCTTCCCCGTATGTGCAGTTACCCGCTCACAAACTGTTACTGCTCCTTGCCCAAACCTATCCTTGCCATCACTTTGTGATAACTTATTATATCAGAATCTGAGCAAGGATAATCTGATTCAGGCTCAAGAGATAGATCCTACACTAGCTAAAATCAGACATGTAGCAGACACACCCACTGCAGGAAAATACCCATGTTTTTACTATCATGAAAGTGTGCTTATGAGAAGTTTCCATCCTCCAGATAAGGCTGATGCTGATAGCTGGTCCACTGTTCATCAAGTAGTCATTCCCACTTCTATTCGCAGTTCTGTTATGGAATTAGCTCATGACGGTTTAGCGGGACATTTGGGACAACAAAATACATATAAAAAGGTACTTGCTCATTTTTACTGGCCAGGAGTCAAGAATGACGTTGCCCAGTATGTTAAGACCTGTCATACATGCCAAATCGCAGGTAAGCCTAATGAAGTCATTCCCCCTGCTCCTCTTAAGCCAATTCATGTCACTACTGAGCCGTTTGAGCGCATTGTTATAGATTGTGTTGGACCTCTTCCCAGGACTAAGAAAGGTAATCAGTATCTCCTTACTGTCATGGACACTTCTACTAGGTACCCTGAGGCTTACCCTCTGAAGGACATAAAGGCTGGACAAGTGGTAAAACACTTACTGCACCTCTTTAGTAGGGTGGGTATTCCTAAAGACATTCAAACTGATCAAGGTACAAATTTTACAAGTAAGATGATGTCAGAAGTCATGAAAGAGTTGAATATTCACCACCATTTTGCCACAGCCTACCATCCACAGTCCCAGGGTTGCCTTGAAAGATTTCACCAGAGCTTTAAGTCACTTATTAAAAAATATTGCATTGAAACTGAGAAGGACTGGGATGAAAACATAGACTTTCTCCTGTTTGCCATAAGAGAATGCCCCTCAAGAATCACTAGGCCACTCACCCTTCGAGCTCTTGTATGGTCGCCAAATTATGGGCCCTCTTAAAGTACTTAACACCTTACGAGCGGCCTATGCGGTTTATTTATGTGTACCGCACAGCGGGGTGTTTTTAGCCAAAATAGGGCTGTTTACGTGATCATTTTCATGCCTAAATAAGACCCAGAACGTAAAACAAGTACCTATCCCTGAAAGGGCATAAACAGAGCTTTCGAATGACACCATAACGATCCTTGTATGATGGATAGTTTTCTTGCAATAACCGTGCAACGCGAGTGCAAAAAGCAGGTAATTCGGTACTTTCAGTACATAATTGAGTATGTAGCGAGTGAGAGAGGGAGGAGGGAGCTGAGATTTGTGTCAGTAGGTTCGCCGCGGTGGTCTGGAGCAGTCATACGCTCGCTAGTCTCCTGCCACCACTTGTCTCTCTCTCTCAGCCACATTACGTGCTGAAATTGCCACTCGAGTTATGTCGAGCGCCGCCACATAGTCCAGCTTTTTTTAACTCGACTTATGTTGCTCGCCGCTAATTAAGGGTTAAAGATGTTTGGTTTAAGACTGTTTCTGATCACCCTCTATGCACAGTTTCCGAGTACATCAATTCTTTGAAGCTGAAACTATCTTCTGTGCGTGCTCTAGCTTTGGAAAATCTTGAACGTAGTCCGTCAAAAATGAAGTACATTTATGATTCTAAAACTAAACCTTGTGTATTCTCTACAGGTGACAGGGTTCTGTTGTTTCTACCCATTCCAGGTCAGGCCTTGAAAAGTAAGTACTCTGGTCCTTATATAGTCTCTCAGAAATTGACACCACTCAACTATGTTATTCAAACTCCAGATAGACGGAGAGCTCAACAAATAGTTCACATCAATCAAATCAAACTATATTATGAAAGGTCTTTAGAGGATGATTCACAACAGGTTAAACACTGTCTTGTAACCAATTCTGAAAATGTACATCCTGGTAGACCTGATATAATTGAGGGTACTGACATTCCATCACCTATAGGAAATCCTAAAAACAGTCAGGTCTTGCGCCATTTAGATGATTACCTCCCTGGCACTACATCATCTCAGAAGGCAGATCTTAAATTGTTACTCCTAAAGTATCCCTCAATTACTTCAGATGTCCCAGGGTTTTATAACTCACAACAGCATGATGTCATTCTAACATCTGATATGGTTAAACCTATTAAGCAACAACCATATAGGCTAAACCCCCAGAAGCAGTTGATCATGAAGAAAGAAATTGACTTTATGTTGGAGAATGACCTGATAGAAGAGAGTTGCTCTCCTTGGGCTTCACCCAGTCTGTTAGTCCCTAAATCTGATGGTAGCAGTAGACTTTGCACAGATTACCGTAAGCTCAATAAGGTCACTGTACCTGATGCTTTCCCTCTGCCTCGTATTGATGATTTAGTTGATAAGGTGGGTAGGGCTAAATTTGTTTCTACTATTGACCTTCAGAAAGGTTATTATCAGATAGGTATGTCAGACCGGGCTCAAATCACTTCAGCATTCACCACCCCTTTTGGTCTCTATCAATATAAAGTAATGCCATTCGGAATGATCAATGCTCCCGCCACTTTCCAACGAATCATGTCCCATACTATTCTTGGTTTAGTTGGCGTAGACTGCTACTTGGATGACATTGTTGTAATTGCAGAAACGTGGCCTGAGCATCTGGTACGGCTGGAGATGCTGCTCTCTCGTCTCTCCCAGGCTGGCCTCACCATCAACCTTGCGAAATCCTGTTTTGGCCGGGCCACGGTCACTTATCTCGGCCATGTGGTGGGCCAAGGCATGGCGCACCCGAAGTCCGCCAACATCGAGAGCATCTTGGACTATCCCCAGCCTAAGGACCGCAAGTCTCTGATGAGGTTCCTGGGTATGTGTGGCTTTTACCGAAGATTCTGCAGCAACTTTGCCACTATTGCCGCCCCTCTCACCGACCTAACCAGCACGAAGGTGGCGTTTGTGTGGTCCCCCGCGTGTATGGCAGCCTTCCACCACCTGAAGACTCTGCTGTCCACCTACCCAGTGCTCCGTGCCCCTGATCCTGCCAAACCGTATCAACTGCAGGTAGACGCCAGTGGTGAGGGTGTTGGAGCTGTCCTCCTACAGTACCATGAAAATATCCTCCACCCAGTCTCTTATTTCTCCACAAGGTTGAAAAGACATCAGCGAGGGTACTCTACTGTGGAGAGGAAGGCTTTGGCTCTGGTCCTGGCAATTAAGAAATTTGATTGTTACCTACCTCAGCATTCGCCTCACATTGACGTGTATACGGATCATAACCCTCTTACTTTCATTGACCGTATGAAGAACAACGATCAACGGATTTTAAGATGGGCTCTACAGCTTCAGGAGTACCAGCTGGTTGTGCGTCACATACGAGGGGTTGACAATCGGATCGCTGACACACTGTCAAGGGATCTACCACCCACGTTTCAGTCGGCTTCTTGTGCTTCTTCGCCCTCCTCTCCCTGTTCGGAGGTCTTCCAGGGGGAGGTGTCACATCCTTCGCCACTGTGAAGCTTCGAGAGTTTCTGCTGTGCTCGACCCCTTTCGACTCTCTATAGCTCGGCACTCAGTTGTTTTGTTGTGCCAGCCAGGGTCGACTATGACGTCTCAGTTGAGTGCGTCAATTGATTTATTTTGTATATTATTTAATGTTCTTAATAATAGATGGCCCTGTACTTGCCAATCTTCTGTTTTCTAGTTCCCTTTCTGTACGTGTATAAGGGGTTCAGGCTGTGACGGAGGGTGTTGTAATTCATCTTGAATTCATATGAAATCAGTATATACTCAACCAGCGTTTTGGATATATCGGCTCCTGGAGATTTGTGTGGAGGTGTTATCCTGTATTGTGTGCTACTAAATCCCGCTAGCTGTGCTGATAACCAGGGAGTAGTGTCTTGTCTGTCATAGCCTGATTCCTATTATTACGTGTGTCATTAGTTTACATTAGTATAATAAAGGTTCTTTTCTTTTTTCCTTTATTTTTGTTTGTTTGTTCATAGAGATACATTATTATAATTTATATATTAATATTCATATAATATATTATTTTCCTTTTTAATCTAGTTACTTGCAATTCTTTATATAATATAGACTCCTTTCTTTTATAATTAATTATATATATATATATTAAAATTATCTTAATTTTTCTTAACCATCATATTATGTGCATTAGTTTGGTACAAAGGGGTTAGTGGTGTGGTCAAGTTTATAAGATCAAAGTGGCTTATGATATAATAACTTACATAAATAAACTGCTATATAAACTATAACTACCATCTCTAAAATAGACTACTGAGTCTTGGCATAAGTCTGTTAAACAGACTATTACTCTCCTCACTGAATTCACTTCTAATCTATTCAGTCTAGTGTGACAATTTGAGAGTTACCATACCCGTAGTGCTTACCAGGCCTAATTAAAACTCCTCATAACTTCCGGGTTGTAACACCCCTCTTCTCACAAGCTACACAGGGAATTATGTACGGAAATTACCTTATTTTAGGTTTTTTGCACTCGTGTTGCACGATCGTTGCAAGAGAACCAGTGGTCGTACAAGGATGGTTCAGGTGTTATTGGAAAGCTCTGTTTACGCCCTTTTAGGGATAGATACTTGTTTTACGGTCTGGGTCTTGTTTATACATGAAAATTAGCACGGAAACAACCCTATTTAGGGTAAAAAAAAACAGCTGGGCAGTAAATAGAAATTACCGCCTAGGCCGCTCTTAAGGTGTTAAATACATTGATGTGTCCTTATAGGGTAACCAAAGCGAAAAGCGATTAGACAAATTATGTATTAAACCACAAAGAGTTGGAGTTTAGCTTTTTCGTTGTTAGTATATCACAAGCTATTCAGTAATAGGCATTTACAGGAGGTCTCAAGAGATAGTTAAATAAAGGTTGAAATTCCCAAGAGTTTAGTATATATATATTAAAGAGACATTTTAGACAGGTGTATATGAGCGAAAGTTAGGGGCGTAAGTACCCAACTGTACCAAAGTCTAGGCTCAATGGTTAGGGGCATTTGTTCCCAATTATTGAGGAGATAGATGTGGTTCAGGGTGTTGGTACTCAACTGACCATGAGTCTAGATCAATCAGACAAATTGACTATAATCTAATTCGATCTGATAAATAGAAAGTAATGTAATAATACCTACAGCTTATGTGGGCTAGACAGTTGGGGTATGCGTTAGAGTTTTAGAATGAGAAATAGTTAAGATTGGCAATCAGGCCTCCCCATTTGGAAATCTTTTGTTAAATGGAAACTATATTTTTCACTATTGATATCACCTCGTCAAAAACATGCTGTCGATCGAGCGTAATATAAATTACGTATCAAAGGATATATTGCTTTATGATAGTTACTGTTATCGCAGATAGATAGTTGTTGTGCTTTTGGACTGGAGTCTAATTAGGTCAAAGCTCTGAATAGCGATCGTACTAGGTTGTAATGGGAACTTAAAATTCTGAGGTGCAATGTATACTGTATTATCATAAGTATTCAACTCTTCAGTTTGAACCTATTTCGACCCAGACAGAATTAATCGCTATGAGGAATACTGATTGCTATTAACCAACGGAACACGAAAATGAGGTAGTGAAAAGTGGCCAGGACGGGTAATTTCTACCCTTCGATTCTAACAGAATTAATTATATTTACCATATAAAGCATTATTTCTTCTCCATTTGCGTTTATTTCACTTCCATGATGAACATATGCACATTGAAGAGTGATAAAGATGTAGAAACAGCAACTGGGTGGTGGTAAACTTATATTTTCACCACCCGGTCCAGAGGCATACATCCTCCCTTGGCAACGTCTAGCAATGTACTGAGCCACCCGGCAGAGATCTCACACTTCTAGAGGATCTCTAAATGACTCACTGCTCCCTCCAAGCCCGGCTGAGAATTATTTGCGCGGAAAATGCCCGATAAATGAGAAAAATAAGAGGACATTTTTTGGATGAGTGTTAGGAGGTACTAGAGGGGCATTATCTCACTTATTCCTATATTTTGAGAGCCCCTTGGGCATTTTGGAAGGGTTATTTTATGGTCTTGCTTCTGTGAGGCCTATCGCGTTATAGAGACACTTCCGTGAGGCT
This sequence comes from Paralithodes platypus, assembly GCA_032716605.1. Taxonomy (NCBI): domain Eukaryota; kingdom Metazoa; phylum Arthropoda; class Malacostraca; order Decapoda; family Lithodidae; genus Paralithodes; species Paralithodes platypus. The sequence continues at coordinate 20,350,380 of CM064524.1, forward strand.
AATTGTACATCTCGGGTTAAGTCTGCTAAATAAAATACAAACTTCAAAACAACTGATGAATCATTCCAACCCTATTATTATATGAATTTTCAAAATAGATACTACAATTATGATTATATATATTATTATTTTTTTAATTTTTTTGGCAGTATCATTATTGCCAACTGCGTATTAGGCCCATATTGTAGTATTGCCAGGGTGGATAATGGAACTCAGTGTAGCAACACGTGATTTAGTTAGGGTATTACGAACTGATTCCTTCTGTAACATCCGGTGATTTGTATGTGTGATTATGTGTGTGTATAGCTGAGTCTGTGTGTTTGCATTTGCTTGCGTTCATGTGTGATTGTGTGTGTGTGTGTGCTTGTCTTTGTTTATGTTCATGTGTCTGCTTATGTGTTTGTGTGGACATCATTGCTAGCGTTAATGTATGATTTGTTTGTGTATCTGTGTCTGTTTGTTCTTGTATGTCTTTTTATGTGTAATTATTTGCATGTTACTCAGTTACTTTTTTTTTTGTTTTTTGTTTTTTTTTCTATATTCCAACTTACTTCCTCTCGGGCATAGGCTGAGAGCCTTAACATTCACCGCTTTACAATGAACAGTGAAGCCCGTGAGGTCCTGTTCCAGTCTAGGGAGTGAGACATGTGAAGCACGTAGAGTACAACGAGCACCTGCCATCTTGCCTTCACATGAGGCACGGTGCTCACTCATGGCCCGAAACGACCCCATCTCTGAAGCCATCTCGTTCCCGTGCTTCACTGTCTCACTACCTACACTCGGACCCTCACACTTACACACACACAACGCCACCTGTTGAGCAGATAACTCACCAGGCATTGCACCCCTATAGCATATTTTGAATATGGGAATATTCATACAGTGCTATTTAATCAGGGAACAATCAGGGTATTTTACTGACGTTTCGGTGGGCTTTGTGGTAATGCACTGATACTAGGTACAGCACAAATTCCATCCCAATAATATCTTCCCATTGATACATCGGGATTTGAACCCGGGACCTTTGGATTACCAGGCCAGTGGCAAGACCACTCCACCACACCTCCCCTGACTTGTTCGTCAAGGGGAATCCACGCAATGCGAGCTAAGCTCATTATTATCGCGCCTCCTTAACTGGGAATGTATTGCGTGAAATGCATGTTTAGTGTTTTATGTACTGTTGGAATGGCTATGGATGTGTGTGTAGTCTGTATTTAGCCAATTGGCGACATCGGAAACGAAGGCTTAGGGGGATCTGTATGGTACCATTCTCACTATAGACTGTACCGTCTCGCCCGAAGGCTTAGGTAGCCATCAGCTTAGGTGAACCATATGATACCCATCTCGCCTTGTACCATTTTTGCCAACCCCAGATGGGACGTCACAACGTCGTCCACTTATTCCAGGTACCTATTTACAGCTAGGTGAACTGAGGCTATCACATGAAAGGAGACAAGCCCAATTTGTCTCCGCCCGGCCGGGGATTGAACCCCCAACCCCTCGTGTGTGAGACGAGAGCTCTACCTACTAGGCTATGTGCTGTGTAGGCTATGTATCTGTGTGTATGAGTTTGTCTTGACTTACGTTAATTTGTGAACGCAGAATAAAACGAGAGATCAAAAAGAGAGAATGAACTAAACCCTAATAAACTACAGACGTGTAACATTGAGGGTGATGTTGATGAGAGGGAGAGAGAGCGAGAGAGCATACTAAACTGGAACTACTGTGTAATTTGTCTGGTTTCCCTCACTGTTTCTATTTGTGTCTCACCTACACAGACTAATCCACCTAGCTCTTACAAACACCTCCTCCTCCTATTAATTTCACTACACTTAGCAAGCACACCACACTTCATTCGAATACACAAAACAAAATAAACAAAATAATAATAATTCAAGTTGAAGACAACGTTGTCCGGGGTTCGAGCAGGGTTGCACGCAGGGTATTGTGTTGGATACAAGGGCTGTGTCACATATATCAAAAGATAATTTATCTTATCGGGCATGGAGAAATTACAGAAAGAATAAACTGTAGCCATTTTGGCTGTGGCCACTTAGGCCATTAACACCTTACGAGCGGCCTATGCGGTTTATTTATATGTACCGCACAGCGGGGTGTTTTTAGCCAAAATAGGGCTGTTTACGTGATCATTTTCATGCCTAAATAAGACCCAGAACGTAAAACAAGTACCTATCCCTGAAAGGGCATAAACAGAGCTTTCGAATGACACCATAACGATCCTTGTATGATGGATAGTTTTCTTGCAATAACCGTGCAACGCGAGTGCAAAAAGCAGGTAATTCGGTACTTTCGGTACATAATTGAGTATGTAGCGAGTGAGAGAGGGAGGAGGGAGCTGAGATTTGTGTCAGTAGGTTCGCCGCGGTGGTCTGGAGCAGTCATACGCTCGCTAGTCTCCTGCCACCACTTGTCTCTCTCTCTCAGCCACATTACGTGCTGAAATTGCCACTCGACCTATGTCGAGCGCCGCCACATAGTCCAGCTTTTTTTAACTCGACTTATGTTGCTCGCCGCTAATTAAGGGTTAACTCAATTATTGCGAGCAATCTTGTTTACATCAGCGCCTGGAAGGCATACAGTAAAACCCTGTTTTCTCGGACTCTTTCTACTTGGAAGCCCATACTTTTTGGAATGGCATCTCATATTGGACAGTTCACCGTACATCTCGGCATATATCCGTGTTGATCAGGTTTGCAGTGTTATAATCTACACCATTCACAAGATAACAGTGAATGCTACCTCTCTGTTTTACCCAATTTCACACATATGTACTTAGAATAATACTATAGCCACTGAACTCCAACAGCAACATACTCACCATTGAAGCTGTGTAGTGAAGTACATATTCCAGTTTAGGGTAATATCAGAAGTCTCTAGATAGTTTAATCATTTACTGTTCCTCATATTTCCACAAATATATGGCCTAAACCTAGGTTATATAATAATACCAGGCGACAGAACTTGCTGTTATCTTGCGATAGGTGAAAACTAGAGCACTCTACAACAAGTGGTTTAGTTTTTATGGTGTAAATACGAGATAATAACACATTCACGAGAGCCGCCATTTGCAAAAATATATACTGACTGTATCTCGAATCTTGTGACCTAACTGTTACTCATATATCTGCAAATGAATGCCCCAATCTAGGTTTTAACCCTCTCACATCCTTATGATGCAGAGGTTGCCAGATTAGCAATAAGAAATAGATTACTCTCACTCTTATAATTACCTCTCCAAAATTAGATTTCTGCCCACAGCTAACTCAAAGACAACTGCAGAGGTTGAAGTAAATAAACTAAAGGTTTATAAATACCCCTGACGGTAACAAAGGCTTTAAAGTATCCCTAATAGGCTTAAAATTGCGTCAAGGACGTGAGAGGGTTAAAATGATATCAGGAGACAGCCCTTACTGTTATCTTGCGATAAGTGAAAAGTAGAACTTTACACCAAGTGGTTCAGTTTCAATGTTGAAAGTACCAGGCACAAGATTAGTTATTATATATATATATATATATATATATATATATATATATATATATATATATATATATATATAGCTGCCCACCGGCCCGCCATCTACTGTAGGTACGTTGACGACATCTTCGTGCAAGTTAAGGACCTCGACGAACTCCAGGAACTCCAGCGACGCTTCATGAACTCCTCCGGACTCAATTTCACATATGAGAAATTCAACAACGTACAACTTCCCTTCCTCGACATACTCGTCTCCCTGAACGAACTTGGGTTCAAAACCACAGTCTACACCAAACCCACAAACAAAGGATAATACCTCAATGGTGGTAGTGAATGCCCCCGCCGTACCTCCTATCCACCATCTCGGTCTACGTTAGGAGAGCCCTCACACACTGCACCACCTGGGGAGACACCCACCAGGAACTTGAAAGACTCTCCCAAGTTCTGGTAAATAACGGGTACTGTAATTCAGATGTCGCCAGCACCATTAACCACGACCTCGGGAAATAGTACTTTCAAAATCCTCCTAACACAAACCCCTCAGACGAAATAAAATTCTTCTACCGTAACTGCATGTCCTCTGACCATAAAACCGACGAGTCTGTCATGAAAGAAATAATCAACAAACATGTCGTCCCCACCAACCCCGACACCAAAATTAGATTAATCATGTACTTTATATCTCCCAAGACCTCCAACCTTGTTCTCCGTAACAGACCTGCCTCCACCAAAACTAAGAGCCCGATGAACGATGACAAATGTGATATACCAACACACTTGTAAATATGAGGACTGTGGGCCTCATTTCTATATTGGTATGACTCATCTATCCCGTCGGCTAACTCTTCACCTTCAGGCAGGAGCCATTAAAGACCATTATCTCTCCTTGACCCCCCCCCCCCTTACCCGTGACAATTTGAATAAACACGCCTCCATAATTGACAAAGAAAATGAACCCAGAAGACTCCCTATTCTTGAAGCCCTCTATATTCAAGCCTTAAATCCAAGCATAAACAACCAAACACTTGACTTACAAATATTACCGTCAGCCAAAGGACACTACCCCATCACGGCCCCCGCCCCTCGCCCCTCTTCATCACCCCCTGCCGCCACGCATCCTGCTACGCAAGCTACTACCCTCAGGACGTCCAGCAGCCAATCAGCGATGACCTCGCCCGCCTCCCACCTCCCTTCTACAATTCCTGCCTCTACGCATCTTGGTACGCAAGCCTCCACGCACGGGACGTCTAACAGCCAATCACCGATGACTTCGCCCACCCTCAGCCAACCACCGACGAGAAGCAGTGAGTGACTCGCATGCAGGCTACCCTCAACCAATAGGAGACAGTAGCCCCGCCCTCTCCTCGCCCCCCGAGCCACTCTTTTTGTATATATACCCGTAATTTTTTACATTTTAATCATTCTCTTGAAGATGCTAGATGCCTAGCGAAACGTTGAATCAACATGCACTTTGCGAACCTCCTCCACCTGCTGACTGAACCCCAACGGAAATTAATCAGAAATATTGAAACGCTGAATAATATAATATTGAATGCTGATACTGCTATTTCCTTTAACCTTGTATGCATTAAAGAAAAGAAGAAAAAAAAATATATATATATATATGTATATATATATATATATATATATATAGAGAGAGAGAGAGAGAGAGAGAGAGAGAGAGTTAGAGTTAGAGAGTACAAAGGAGTACAAAGGAAATCAAGCAACAACATATATAGTGACCCTTCGAGACTGCTTGTCCTCCAAAACACTGAGGATCAAGTGTCCAAACAGTGGTTTAGAGATGTATACCTTCTTGCGTTCAGGATCTCTGTATAAACTCATGTCGCACACAAGTAGCTTATGCTGGGGGATTCATTCTTCGCTCGGATGACCTTTACATCCTGAACCAGTTTCCAGTGGAATCCAGTCTTTCCTGTTAACCAAGAAGTAATCTATATGTATTTGTATGTATGTATTTATGTATGCATGTATGTATGTATGATAAGAGAAAGCATTCTATCTTACCTGGTGGGGCCACCCGATCCGGCGTCCAGCCAAAATTCAGACTGGAATGAGGGATGCTGCCCAAAACAATAGTCGGGTACGCCAGTCAAACGTGCAAATTAACAGTCTAGAAAAATAACGGTACGATATGAAGTTTCGTTTCATGCCATGACGTGACACAATCGACACTATCTTCATAGTCAGGTAGCTGCAGGAAAGATATCTACTTAAAGTAAGAAGTTGTGCAGTAGGCTAGAAGAAAACTTGGCGTAGAGGAGTGGCTGGTGCGTGTGATAATAAAGATGTATGAGGACTCACGAACGGTAGTGAGGGTGAAAGGTGTGGTATCCAGAGGTTTCGCCACCTGGAGGGTTTGCGGGCAGAGATTTTGCTACCTACTAGAATCTGGTTCGCTACCCAGTTGATACGCTACCGAGAGGTTTCGCCACATACAAATACCGATTTGCTACCAAATTTGTTTGCGACTTTTATTCGTCAATGTTGTATTATTTCTTTGAATGCTTCAATAAAGTGCGTAGCCAAAAATATATTTATGATATATACGGTAATATTTGCTTCCATATTTATTGTATTATTTCTTGGACTGCTTTTAAAAGAGGAGAAGCCTATAATAAATTAATGATATGTACGGTAATATTTGCTTCAATATTTATTATATTATTTCTTGGACTGCTTTAATTATTATTCAATAAGGTATGAAACCTATAATCATTTAATGATATGTACGGTATGTAATATTTGCATTAATGTTATTGTATTGTTTTTTGGACTGCTTCAATGAGGCATTCCATAGCTTTTCGATCTAATTACTCTAGTACTTCGACTATAACTATATAAATAGTACCATGTATAGCCTACGCTAAGGGTACGTGGCTATTGTGACTTTACCATGGAGGTAGTCAACTCCACTAATGTAGACGATACAGATAGACCGGCATTGATAAGCCAGAATATCTTGCGTAAAATATCCTCTATCAGCCAAGCATTAGGCTACCCAGCGACTCCTTAATGTATCAAGTTCTGATTTTAATAGAATGGAGCCAAATTTGGGGAGGAGATTAACTTGGATAATGATATTATGTTGACTATTATATATACTGTACACTGTATATATTACAATTCCATTAATATCTTATAACAAGATAGCCTACTATAGAATAAACGACGTCGTCATATACTATAGTATATATTATAAATAACGACGGCTGTGATACCAGCTGAATAAATATAGGCCTGCTACCGGTATATATATATAATTGCAGTGAATATTTACTACCATATTTACTGGTTTTCCTATGCACGCATATAGCCTACTGTATGCATGACGCTATTACAATAAAGAACTACAACAATTATTAAAGGTGTTTTGTTTTGTTTTCTACAGTAGCTATATGGGATGGATGTAGTGTCCGGGCGTACGGTCGTCATGTATACATAGGTTGATCGCCGCGGTTAAGTTCGCGTCTATATTTACGGCGATTTTTTTCGGTTATTTGCCCCCTGCTGGCAATATATATGATGGTGAAGCCCCCTCTCAACATATTATTGTATCCAATGGCAGTCAAAATGTGACTATATGGGATGGATGTAGTGTCCGGGCGTATGGTCGTCATGTTTAAATAGGTCGATCGCTGCGGTTAAGTTCGCGCCTATTTTGACGACTGCTGGCAATATATATGATGATGACACTATGGCATGGGCCGGGGGGGGGGGGGGGGGGGGGGGGGGAGGGGGGGGATAGCTCCCCTCAACATATTATTGTATCCAATGGCAGTAAAAATAGATGGGAACATGATCGCAAACGTCCGCCGCCGCCGTCATGTTTACATGGTCGATCGCCGCAGTTACTGTAAGTTCGCATCTATTTTGACGGCGATTTTGTTTGGGTTATTTGCCCCTGCAGGCAATAAATATGATGATGACAATATGTCATAGGGGTGGTGAGGGGAGGTAAAGCCCCCCCTCAACATATTATTGTATCCAATGGCAGTAAAAATAGACAGGAACATGATTGCAAGCGTCCGCCGCCGCCGTCATGATTACATGGTCGATCGCCGCAGTTACTGTAAGTTCGCGTCTACGGCGATTTTGGGGGGTTATTTGCCCCCTGCTGGCAATAAATATGATGATGACAATATGTCATGGGGGGTGTTTGCCCCCCTCAACATAATATTGTATCCAACGGCAGTCAACATAAACGGGAACATGATGGCAAGCTTCCGTTGACGCTCCGCGTAGTGTCAACAATGCTGGCGGTACGCCCGAACTCTACATTCTACCCGGCTATATTATTCAATAAATGAGTATATTATATATAGTCTAATATTACAATTTAATAGGCCTACTTTTTATATATAATTGCAGTGAATATTTACTACCATATTTACTGGTTTTCATATGCACGCATATAGCCTACTGTATGCACGACGATATTACAATAAAGAACTACAACAATTATTAAAAGTGTTTTGTTTTGCTTTCTACAGTAGCTATATGGGATGGATGTAGTGTCGGGGCGTACGGTCGTCATGTTTACTTAGGTCGATCGCCGCGGTTAAGTTCGCGTCTATTTTGATGGCGATTATTTCGGTCATTTGCCCCCTGCTGGCAATATATATGATGATGACAATATGTCATGGGTGGGTGACGGGAAGCAAAGCCCCCCTTCAACATATTATTGTATCCAATGGTAGTCAAAATATGGGTAAATGGGATGGATGTAGTGCCGGGTGTACGGTCGTCATGTTTACATAGGTCGATCGCCGCGGTTAAGTTCGCGTCTATTTTGACAGCGATTTTTTTCGGTCATTTTCCCGCTGCTGGCAATATAGGGGAGAGCGGTGATGGTTCGGCCACTTTTTTTTTTTTAAATATTTATAGAAATTCAGGTTTAAGCAGTAGTATAATCTAGTTGATATTAAAATGTTGCTTCGTTATTTGGTTCTTTAGCCTAATTATATCAAACCCTTAGCTCTTTTCAGTTTTGAGCTATAGTTCCCGAAACACAAGTTTCTAAATCGGCCTAACCATCCCTACCAGTGGTGATGGTTCGGCCAGAAGGGTGGGATGGTACGGCCACGTGTATTAATTGGCATAATCTTAAAATTATGTGAGTTGGATTGGCTAAAATCAAGAATTTATCAATTAAAAGACATATTTTATTGTGCTAAAGTGCAAAATTTACCTCTGCATATTTGCTAAAAAAAACAATGCTTTAAAACTGAATTAAGCTTCACCAGAATGATGTATAATTTAGTTAGCCTGTTACTGTCTTCTTTAAAATAATGCATAATTGGCCTTTTCTCTCTCTCTCTCTCTCACACATGCACAACATTTGACTTCAACATCCAAAATTATATCTTCATAATTGTTCCAAAACATATATACTTTAAACAAATAAAATTAATCAACATTATGGATAATTTTACTCTCTGCATAAAGTTAGGCATGTATCTCTGTCATACACACATTCACTCGATCTTTATAGTTATCTTATACACCAGTTCTCTCTCACATATTCACTCCAATCTGTACTGTAGTCTACTTTCATTCTCTCTCAAACATCTGTAATAAATCATAATAGGCATGTGTAATAATTTGTTAATAGTTTGAAGTTTATTTGACTCCCTCGAAGTTATGCATATATAATTAATATATTACTTCATACATTGCTTCGTGGTCTCGATACTCTGGACTATCATTTCATTATTGTCACTTTGGCTGATAATGTTTGCTTCATAATACAATATACCATAATTCGTACCGAAACTCAATATGCTTTGTAGTATCATGATTCGAGACTTTAGTACAAAGATTCATCTGTTTCAATAGTTCATATGCTTTGATATCTAAGTTTCATACCTTAATCATAATTGTTTTATAGAGAACAATATTATTACTAGTCTGTTAAATTGTAGCAGTCTAAGGAATAACATTAAACCACCACTACTGCTACCTCGTGTATCCTTATTCCTTCAACCAAATACTACAGCATGTAATTTATAAATAAATAAAATAATAGATACATTTACATCTATTGCCCCCCTATACTATAGGTAAAGCGGGATGGTTCGATTACTGTCGAACCATCACCACCCTCAACTGGCCGAACCATCCCGATGTTATATAGTTAATTGTTGGGTACTCTCAAATTTCATGCAAGAGAGTTTAGCATTCGTTTTTTACGACAATACAATGGTGGCGGTACGCCCAAACTCTACATTCTACCCGGCTATATCATACAATATATGAGTATTTTATCTATAGGCTAGGCCTAGTCTAATATTACAATTTAAGGTAGCATTCAAGGAGACTACAGCAGGACTTACCTTTGTATTTAGGGTATCATAGTGTTTACTCCTATACCCCTTTTGAAAGGACATTAGCCTAACCTAACAACCTTACCTAACCTATCCTAGTATTATGGGTGGGGGTTGCCATCCCCACACCCCGATTTTTGGTGTATTTGTCTATTTTGTCTGAAGTGGGTATTTTTTCAATTTGTCGATAACGAAAATCCTCCATACGGACTATAGCCTATGGAGAAAAGTATGGCGAATCTATTGTTGCCTATTTTCTCTAATAAATTATTTCTCATAACGCTGCAATAGTGTCGTTTAACCCACTGAGCCCCAGCGACGCAGTGTTTGCGTCAGCAATGTATGTAACGCTAAACCCCAGCGAGGCAACAGTTGCGTCAGTGTTACTCCGGTCCCAATTACTTCGGTCCTATAGCACCTAGAGAGCTCAGATTTGTATGGGAGCTGTGTAAAGTATCCCATGCAACCATAACAATGGTTGAAAACTCTCAAAGTCCAGCTGCGTGTGCGTGAGCGCGCAACAACCGGAATTTTGGGTGTTATTGCCTTCAATTTTTTACTCTTGCAAAATCCGTTTTCGGGGGATCCGTAGGACCAATTTTTGACCTTTTTGATCATTTTTTTGTGGTTTTTCCTTCATTCCTAACCCATTCGCTATTGTTTCTGGAAAAAAAAATTCAAAACCGGCTGGTCCCTGGTGGTACATTTATTAATAACTTGCTGGGGCTCAGTGGGTTCAAATAACCTATTATTGTAGCTGTTTTATATATAGCCTATATTTTTTGTTTGTGATATTATATAGGTTAGTACCTGTTGGGTTAAGGTTAGTAGCTCTTAGGTAAAGGTTATAGTAGCATTTTGGTAAATGTTAGTAGCTGTTAGATAATGTTGCCAATGTTCTGTACATATCATGATGTAACTCTTACTTAATAAAGGCAATCAATCAATCAACACTCGAGCTGCTAAATTCGTACCTACCGGTAGCCTAGTAGTATAGGACCCTACAATAGGTCCCGTGACCAATTTTTCCTGAGCAAGGTTTGATGATTGATTTTAGATGATTAAGAGGTGCTGAACAAAATAAGCTGGGGTCCACCTCTGAAAAGTTTGGGCTAACTCGGCCAGAAGGCGAAATCCAAGGTGGCCGCCGCAAAACTTGAAAGTGCTATAACTCAGGTCCTATGTGGGCTACACATGGGATCTTGGTGTCTAAAAGTAGGTTTTTGGACCCAAGGGATCTAATCTAGTGGTTACATTTTACAATTTCAAAAAAATAAGGTCTTTAACAAAAAACCCAAGATGGCCGCCATTAAAATATGATAATTGCATATCTTTGGTTATACAGTAGCTATATGTCTGCTCTTAGTGTCTAAAAGTAGGTTTTTTATGTCAAGGAATCTAAATGTGAGGTTAGAAATGTGATTTATTGATGATGAGCATCCTCATCTTGCAAGATATTAAATGTTGATGATATGATGGATGAACATTGCGCACAAACCATCGACAATATTTAAGCATTTGCAATTTCATGTTCGTAGTTCATCATGAAAATTGGCATTATAATTGTAATTACAGGTCACAAAGCTAAGTGTTATGAGAATTGTACAATTATATATTATCACTGCAAATTATTAACATACATATACGATTAACTATGATTGATACAATACCCAATGTTCTGTATTTCACCATAGTGAGTTATACTTTTTTTTCTTACAGGTGTATGGTCGGGTACTAACCCCTAACATGGAGAAATCAAGCAGGGGACGGAAGCGCCGCCGAGGGGTTGAACCTAGTCAAGGACGTTGCATACTGTGTCATGATGAGTGCTACGAAGACCGGAGTAACATGAGCTCGGAAGCGTGGGAAAGAATACAAGATTATGCTAAGAAATGGAATGGACTTGAACAGTATGGAACAGTTTACAATAAAATTGTATGGGACAATGGACCCGATGGCATATACCTCCATAAATTGTGTAAGGTAAAGCTGTTTGATACCCATAGACTTGAATTAGCCATGAAAAGAGAGAAGAAACGGAAAGAAGAACAAGATGTACCTGTATTGTCTAGTCAAGATCTGCTCTTTGCTTCTGCTTCCCATTCGAGTGATCAAAAGAGGCATTCCCATTGTGACACTGGATTGGTACACAGAAAAGACTTGCGCGTTTGGTGCATGAAGCCTGAAGATGTAAAGCACTCAAAAAGAGACAAAAGGCACACCATGGAGCAAATGAATGCTTGGAATGCGTTCAAGTGTCACACTGTACACTTGGAAGACGTTGTGATGAGAGAACGACTGTCTACATTGATTGATGCAACTACAGACCCTTTCGCCACAGAAATCCGCTATCATCGCTCATGCTGGCTAAAATACATATCCACAAATACAAGTGATAACCCAAAGTTTCATCTGCAGAATGTTAGTTTCTCTGAAGCGAGGCAAATGTTCTTCAAGCATGTTCGAGATGTTATTTTTGAACAACATGAATTCCGCACTCTTCAAAGTCTTCTAAGGGATTATTAGGAAATACTGAGTAACTTTGGCTTGGCCCACGATGTGATAAAATCCAGCACAATTAAAGATATGTTAAAGAATGAGTTTCAGGACCTAATTGGCTTCCAAGATCGACCCCAGAAGAACCTGAGTTCATTTGTGTATGACACGTCAGCTGGTGGAAGTTATGTTGAGGCTGCTATCAACTGCTGGGGCATAAGTGATGAACAGCTCATCAAATTGTAACAAAACGCATCAAAGCTCAGGCATATACTTTACCAATTATGTCATGGCCACCTCATGTTGACGAGTTAGTTGAAGAGGAGGAATCCCACAATCTTTTATTTCAATTGATAGCATTGCTAAGAAATCCTAGTGATGATCAGAGTCATTATGATCCTACTGTTATGAGTCTGACATCATTGCTCTACTCACACATGGCATACGTTCGAACACCATTCAAGGTAAACCTATCTGTAACTCTGCATGGGATAACCAGGAGTCGAGAAATCATTGATCTGATGAAGAAATTCGGACTTTGTATCAGCTACAAGGACATCTTACATCTGTATGAAGCTTGGGCCATGTTTGACATTGAACATAGCAAAGATTGTCCAGAGGAACTTGCTGTTGGTGTCCCAGGATCTGCCGTGATTGACAATGATGACTTCAAGGATGACACATTGACTGGCGCAGACACATCTCATCAAACAAATGTCATGTTTGTTCAGCCATAGGATCTCATACATGTTACTTCTGATGAACGTCCAACTCTAAAGATCCCAAAAACGCAAGAATTCAAACAACTTTGTGTTGACCAACATGCAGTGAAGTCATACAAGACAGTTCAACGTGGCATTCCGACTATCAGACCAGAAGCTCAAATAACTGCCGCTCAGGACACTAAGAATCAACAACAGAGAGGTCTTATTCATGCTGTAGTACGACTTGATGAGAACCAGAAGCAAAAAAGTGTAAAAGAGCAAACAGTTGGGGCTTTTGCTGGTTTCCAAGCAATAGTTCATCCACCAGTAATTCAAAGCAAACCATATTACTTTCTGACTTTCCCAAGCCCTCCAAATAAGTCAATAGTTCATGAAGTTATGAATAGGATGGTAACAGCAGCTAGAACCAAACACATGCCTTTCATACAGCTTGTGGGTGATCAACCAGTGTTATGCACTCATCGTGCAGATCCGATATGAGCATCCTCAACAATTCAACATCATCTTACCTAGCATGGGTTCATTTCACATTCATGGATCCTTCATGTATGCCATGGATAAATGCTTCTGTGGCTCTGGATTGTCAGATATTCTTCTCACAGCAGGAGTAATTGCAGAAGGCTCTGTAGACCAAGCATTGCGAGGAAAGCACTACAAACGAGGTATCAGATGTCTGTGCCTAATGTATGAAGCCCTTATGAGGAGACTAGTCCAACAGAGCATTGAAAATGAGGCATGACTTTCTGAGGACATTGAAGTTCATCTGGCCATTTTGCGAGATCCTTCATCATCCCCACAACAGTGTCAGGATAGCTACCAACTATTGGAATCTAGTCCTTCCATTCTGAATGTTGTAGAAGAGGAGTTTAGCAAATTAAAGAATTCGGAAAGCTCCATGGCTAAGTATTGGATATCCTTCCTTGAGATGACAGAGATACTGATGATTAATCTATATGCCCTAAGGACACAGAACTGGGAGGAATTCAAAGCTTCACTACGCTTAATGTTACCGTGGATGCAGATATATGACAATGACAAGTATGGAAAGTGGATGGTGGAATACTGGCTAGAGCTTAAGAGCCTTCCAGAGGAGAGAGCAGCATACATGAGAGAAGGTCTGTTTGCTCAATCTATCACAGGAAAACCCTACTCATGCTTACCTCTTGATCTCTGGATAGAAATGACCATGAACAAGGGATCAAAATTGAAAGCAGGGTGGCTGAAAATTCTGAAGAATGAGAAGATGCTGCTGACAGATTCCCGGAATGTCAACACAGTAAACCGAGTGAGATCGTTTCTACATGCAACTGCCAACATGAATATATCAGAACAGAACCATAGTGAAAACACAGCACAGCGTCTGCAACAAGATGAACAAGCAGTACAAGACATCAATAGTTGCATTACTGAATTTGGATGTGACCCTTTTGACATGAAGAACACCAATTTACGATCACTACAATCTGGAGAACTGGCATCGGCTGCTCTCATTGATGACTTTGAGTCTGCTAACATGGCTGGAGAAAATCTCTTTAGAAAATTTTGCAATGATAGGATGCTAAGTGATAACGTTCCCTTCTATTCAACTATTCATAGAAACACAAGACGAAATTTCAGCAATCCACCACTAAACACAGATGAGCACACCAAAAAGGCTACCAAACCAGAGGCAATGGAGAATAGGGCAATGGCCTCCATCATTACCCTGGCCGAAAATTATGATGAGAAATTCAACCTTACAGATGTTATGGAATACAGAGTAACTGATGAATGTTTGCCAATTTTCAAAGTCAATGGGACAATGAGGAAGACCCAGAAGTCAAAGATAGTTGAAAGGTTCCACATGCAGCCCATTGATCCCCTGCCTACTGAATACATTGCCATACTAGATATGGGATTCATATGGCGCCTGTCAACACCGTCAGTAGAGGACCGTACAAGGTGTGATGGGACCAACTTCACATGGCGAGATTATGCAACCAAGATGTTCTCCATCATCATGGCTAGACACATGGATGCAGCTCAGATTGTGTTGGTGAATGACCATTACGACTTGCCATTTACAATCAAAGACAGTGAAAGAAATGCCCGCTTCACCATCTCCAAAGGATATAAAAATGTCTTCATCAGACCAAACGACACATTCCCATCCCCTAGGGCATTCCAAGATTTCTTGTCCAACTCGGCAAACAAATTACACTTACAAGAATTCCTTCAGGCTGAGTTTAGTGTCATGTGCAGGAAATATGCAAATGTCCGAATGATATATTCTGTTGGCCCAAACTGTTGGAGTTTATCTGAAGGTGAAAGAATTGTAGACTATGAATGTGAACAAGTTGAAGCTGCTACTGTCTTATTCTATATCTACTCAAGAATCAGAATTTCTGGAATTCAGGCTACAGTGATCATCGATGCGGAAGACACAGATGTTTTAGTTTTGGCAGCATATGTTGCCAACTCAGTTGGAGGTACTTTGGCAATCAAACGTAAACAGAATATCATAAATTGTCAGACATTGTGTCCTAAAGATATGGCAGATCTCATAGTCCCATTGCATGTCTACAGTGGTTGTGATACAACAGCATCATTCTTTGGTCATGGCAAAACTGCAATATATGATAAAGTGCTTTCTTCTCCTGAAGCCAAAACTCTCCTTCAATCAATTGGAAAATCGCTTTCTGTCACAGAAGATACTCTAGATGCAATGACCACATTCACGATTCAATTCGTCTACAAAGATCAGACCAGCAAGTCTCTAGGAGATGCACGTGCTCGGAAATGGAAACAGATGAAGAACAAATCAACACTCAGACTACCACCAGATAGGGATTCCCATGATCTTAAAGTGAAACGTGCCAACCATCAAACATACATGCTTCTAAATTATGATAAGGCCGATCCCCCACCTTCTCCCCTGGACCATGGATGGACAATTGAAAACGGCATGTGCAAGGCAAAGCGATATTGACATCCACCCCTCCACATCTAAGTGAAGTGTACAAACATAAAAAACCCATGTATCAAGAAGACAGTGACTCAGAGAGAAGTGAATCAAATGATGATGATGATTATGATATTAACTCGGATAAAGACTAATCGAATAATTTTGGTGACATATTAAGCCATATGTTTGTTTTCATTCATAACAAAACAAAAAATATGTAATTATGTTATTCCTCATTTATATATCTTATTTCTGACTTCATATTTAGATTCCTTGGCATAAAACAAAACTTTTAGACACTAAGAGCAGACATATAGCTACTGTATAACAAAAGATATGCAATTATCATATTTTAATGGTGGCCATCTTGGATTGTTTTCTCAAAAAACTTAATTTTTTGAAAATGTAAAATGTAACCACTAGATTAGATCCCTTGGGTCCAAAAACCTACTTTTAGACACCAAGATCCCATGTGTAGCCCACATAGGACCTAAGTTATAGCACTTTCAAGTTTCGTGGCGGCCATCTTGGATTTCGCCTTCTGGCCGAGTTAGCCCAATCTTTTCAGAGGTGGACCCCGGCTTATTTTGTTCAGCACCTCTTAATCATCTAAAATCAATCATCAAACCTTGCTCAGGAAAAATTGGTCACGGGACCTATTGTAGGGTCCTCTACTATAGGCTATATTTTTTTGTGAATAAATATAGACGATGGTTTAAAGGAAGGACCTTCCTATAGCATGTTCAAATATTATGTAACAGCACTGTGTATGGTTGTATTAAATTTAAATAGTGATAGATGTGTATAATTTATTAATAGGATAAATAATCCGAAATTAGCCCATGTTCCAGAAATTTGCTATTCACACTGTTGCCAGATACGAAACAACCCCATTATCATTATATCATAATGGATTTTACTTATTTGCATAATTTCAAATACCTTGGGCATTAATATAGTATTTTCCTATCTTTTTTGTAGTGATATTTGTATGATTTAGTGGTATATTGGTGTATGTCTAGGGTCATAATGAATTGTGAAAGTTACCTCTGACTTGGTAACAGTTCAGTATGGGCCGGCCTAAGTAACCATGCTTTCTTTGCGTACTACATGGCAAGAGAAGCTTTCGGTTCTGTCATGACTGTTCAAGGTAAATAGCAACTGATAAATTCGAAACCATGTTCAAATAATATGTAATAGCACTGTCTATGGTTGTATTAGACAAAAATAGTGATAGGTTTCTATTTTATGTGGATAAATAGTATTAAGCTGAATAAACTAAATACCGAAAGTTCACTGGAGTGAATATTAATACATTTGTTATTTAAGTTTAACCCTTAATTAGCGGCGAGCAACATAAGTCGAGTTAAAAAAAGCTGGACTATGTGGCGGCGCTCGACATAACTCGAGTGGCAATTTCAGCACGTAATGTGGCTGAGAGAGAGAGACAAGTGGTGGCAGGAGACTAGCGAGCGTATGACTGCTCCAGACCACCGCGGCGAACCTACTGACACAAATCTCAGCTCCCTCCTCCCTCTCTCACTCGCTACATACTCAATTATGTACTGAAAGTACCGAATTACCTGCTTTTTGCACTCGCGTTGCACGGTTATTGCAAGAAAACTATCCATCATACAAGGATCGTTATGGTGTCATTCGAAAGCTCTGTTTATGCCCTTTCAGGGATAGGTACTTGTTTTACGTTCTGGGTCTTATTTAGGCATGAAAATGATCACGTAAACAGCCCTATTTTGGCTAAAAACACCCCGCTGTGCGGTACACATAAATAAACCGCATAGGCCGCTCGTAAGGTGTTAAAGTAAAATATATGAGGGAGGAGGGAGGTATGAAGGAAGGGCAGGGTAAGTCACACCGGAAATTGTCAAAACTTTAAAGGTCTAGCACTTTGTTATTAAACTAAACATTTGGCAAAGGGAGGAATTGTTAAAAACCTTAGCCAATACTCTGCTATTCACCAAAAATAAATTTTAATTATCATTATTATTTGGTAGGGTAGGTATGTATAGGTAGGTTGGTTAAATAATTGGTGGAATTCGTAGGGACTCTTAACTATTTTGAGAGAGTTAAATTTAAAACATGTATGGATCTTCTGACATACGGAGCCCTGTATGTTAATTTAAGAGTTAGAATTAGAGTTGAAGGAGTGTCAAACTACCCAAGCGGCGAAGCAGACTAGCGAGCGAACCAGCGAGTGGGAAACCAGCTCGTCCGCATACCAGCAAACAAGCCTTCACACCTGCGTGCGTCATAGGGGACCCTGCAAACTACTTTGATGACCCGACGCTATGACGTATGATCGACGCCAGGAGACTCCATTGGTCCACGCACCTGCTATGCAACTCGAGGAGCTATGATAGGGGTGCACACCATCACTCGCCCCCTGATTCGTTCCTACACCATCATTGTTTAGTATATATGACCCGAGTAGTGGGCATTCAAATCAGTCTCATTTGGAGTTGGGGAAGGTGAACTTGCAGCTGGAGGAAGACGGGGTGAAGTATTATAATGGGATTGTGACTGTCAGTCAGATTATATAAGTGTGTGTTAAGTGTGTTCCGTGTAAACACTTACGTTATGTTGGTTAGTGAGATATGTGATTGGGACGTTAACGCTACTATTGTGTACTTAACTATTTGATTGGGAATTAACGTTAACGCTATTATTATGTACTTAACTATTTTAGTTGACTGACTTGTGGACTAAAGCAACTCTTTAAGTAATTGGGTTATGATGAAAGTAATACTATTGTTTTATATTCATACTTACGAGTTCTTTAATTTTCTTTTAATTAAGCTTACATTACTTAACGGTGCTTAGTACGGTGATCCTATTGTCTCATATTAGTAATATCGCCTTAGACTAACATGGCTGTTTTAATGTTACTTCTAGTGATTTCCTAAGCTGAAGAAAATTATTTTAGCTTCAAAATATTATTTTTGCTTTTCATATTTGAGTGAGACCTGAATCGAATCTATGAAGCGATCCTGTAACTTAATTTACTCCTAATCAAACCTCAATGTTACGTGGTTAAGAAATACATTTAACTAATTATTAAATATATATCTAACTTTTTATGTGACTTTGATATTAAACCTGATGATAATAATAATATTATACTATTAACGTAAGACAAGAACCAAGAATAATTACATTAAATATAAATAAAAGGACATATAAGAAAACTATCTATTCATTTCAAAAAGGGTAAGAGACAGAAATATTCTTACTTTAATATTTATCTTTCAAGACTTTTTTATTGAATTAATAGTCCTTCTTTAGATATAACTTCTTCGGTTCATAACCATAGCCTACTAAGCTTCGGTTAAATAATAATTCTTTATAAATACTACATGACTTTAATTAGTTTCAGTATTTTTCATAATTAAAGAGTATCAGTCAATAAAGGTACTAAGTCCTAAGATCCAAAAGGAAAGGAAGCAACAACAGGAAATAATTTTATTAGATTTTACTTTTGTTTTGCCTTCAGCTGACTGATACCTTAACCCTTAAAAAGCGGCTCACCACATAAGTCGTATTTAATAAAGCTGGACTATGTGGCGGCGCTCGACATAGGTCGAGTGGCAATTTCAGCACGTAATGTTGCTGAGAGAGAGAGACAAGTGGTGGCAGGAGACTAGCGAGCGTATGACTGCTCCAGACCACCGCGGCGAACCTACTGACACGAATCTCAGCTCCCTCCTCCCTCTCTCACTCGCTACATACTGAATTATATGGGGAAAGTACCGAATTACATGCTTTTTGCACTCGCGTTCCACGGTTATTGCAAGAAAACTAGCCATCATAAAAGGATCGTTATGGTGTCATTCGAAAGCTCTGTTTATGCCCTTTCAGGGATAGGTACTTGTTTTACGTTCTGGGTCTTATTTAGGCATGAAAATGATCACGTAAACAGCCCTGTTTTGGCTAAAAACACCCCGCTGGGCGGTACATATAAATAAACCGCATAGGCCGCTCTTAAGGTGTTAATATATATCTCTGTGCTATCTAGATTCATCAAGTTAACCAATTGAGGATCAAGATACGTAACAGAAGAGTGGCGACCTTGCCAGGATTCGTTTCATACAGTTTCACTCAGTTTCATTAACGTTTCAGTACTTAAAAATCAAATATTAATCATGCCTCATCTAATTAATGACGAAGATGCTCGCGTTTTCATAGAATCAGAACCCACAGCCCCTGATATTGACTGTCTGTCAAAATCCGAACTGAAAGTGCTTGCCTCGCATCTCCAGTTAACTGTCTCAAACATGTCCAAAGTAGAGGTGGCTCAGACCATAAAAACCCACCTGTTCCCTGTAGAAGGCGGGGAGGGTGACGGAGCAGTTGGTGGGATCCCGAGTAAACCTAGCCAACTTGATGAACAATTGCCACCTGGTTTGACCGGTGATCAAATATTAGAACTAGCCAGAATAAAAGCAAATACCGACTTAGAACTAGCCAGAATAAATACCGAAGAAGCCAGCATAAAATCCAGAGCAACTACCGAACAAGCCGGACTAAATATAGAACTAGCCAGAATAAATGCCGAACAAGCCAGAGCAAATGCCGAACAAGCCAAAGCAAATATCGAAGAAGCCAGAATAAAGACCGAACATTATCAATATCAATATCAAACGGCTCAACTAAATGTTAATACAAATGCTCCCGTAATTGCTCCCCCTCTGGGATTGACTATGACTAGTGTCATTCCACCTTTCACTGAGGATAATGTGCAGGATTTCTTTGTTTTGTTTGAGGAAGTTGATGGAGGTATGAAGTGGACAAGATATCAATGGCCTTTTATGTTACAAACCGTTTTGACAGGGCAGGCTCGAGCCACGTATTTATCAGAAGTAACAGAGGTTAGGCAGGATTATGACAATCTCAAAGAAGCTATCCTAAAAACCTATCAATTGCAGCCTGAGGCTTACAGGCAATCTTTCCGTAAAAACCAGAAGAAAGTAGAAGAAACCCATAAGGTATTTGCCAGGACCATGACTAAAACTTTCAATCATTGGGTCAAGAGTAAGAAAGTCACAAGTTACAACGATCTGAAGGAGTTGGTCCTGTTAGAAAATTTCCTATGGAAAATTGATTCTTCTGTATCCTATCATTTAAAGGGTAAAAGGGTAGATTGTCTTGCCGACGCCGCTGACATGGCTGACACATACGTGCTCAACAACAAATTTCGTGGAAAGAAGCCCTACGATAATTCTAGTTCTAATTTTAAGTATCCCAATCACAAATTTGACAGACCCAGTCACAAGCCTGTAACGTCTTCCCCAGCTAGCCAAAATAGAATTGTTCCCCCAACTAAAAATGCGACTCAGGGCAATGGTAACAGAGGTGGGCCCCAAAGTAATAGTAATGCTCAAAGAGGGAACGTTCCCGTATCCCCTAAAGTATGTACTTTTTGTGGCAAGAGAGGCCACCTAGCTTATCAGTGCTGGGCCAAGGAGAGAACAGAGAGATCGGGGCAGACAGTTGCCGCCGTATCTCAAACTCCATATGTGCCTGTAATGCAGGACTCCCGACAGAAGGAGTACCTAGCACCAAAAGTTCCTTTAATACAGGACTCCCGACAGAAGGAGTACCTAGCAGCTAACGTAAACCATCTAGACAGGGGTGTAGTAGCATGTGTGGTGCAACCCACTAGGGTTAAGCCAATAATAATTTCACCATCAGTGCAGGACAGTTACCGTCCCTTTATTTCATCTGGCAACGTGAGATTAAATGGTTGTATGCATGAGGTAAAAATTCTGAGAGACACAGGTTCTACTAGCACCCTCATGGTGAATCCTTGCCCACCTGGCGAACCAGTTGTAATGAGAGGTGCTGGAGGCCAATTTTATGCACACTTGGTAAAAGGCGAAATTGAATGTGAGTTACTACAGGGTGAGGCCACCATAGCTTTGTGTAGGTCCCAAGATATACCTGTGCCTGGGGTAACACTCCTTTTGGGGAATGATGTAGCATGTGAGAAGGTCCGACCAGACCCCATTTTGTCACTTTCCCCTGTTAACGAGCCACTAACCGGTGAGCTCGAAAAGGAGATGCCAACTGTTTTCCCTGTGTGTGCTGTCACACGTTCAATGTCTCAAGTAGCAGTTCCCTCAGACAGAAATGTACCGAATGTAAGAGTTGATGAAAGGGATGATGAGAGTGTGAATGACACTCCAACTGTGCCTGATGATGTGACTGAGGTGGATTTATCTGACACCTTTATGGCTCATCTTGACCCCAACGATGACCATGAAACCCCTCCAAATTGTCCTAGTGGCCTGGTAGAGCTACAGAGAGATGATAGTGAATGCAAGGAGTTAGCTGCCAGGTCCGTGAGTGAAGAGGAATGTGAGAAGGAGGGTGGTGAATGTTTCTACCTCAAAGGAGGAGTATTGTGGCGTAGATGGAGACCGCCACACAGACCAATCGATGACGGGGCTTGGGACGTCCATCAAGTAGTAGTCCCCAAACCTTGTCGAAGAGATATCTTGGAAATGGCACATTGTATACCATTGGCAGGACACCTAGGTGTGAGAAAAACTCTAGACAGAATCAGAGCCCACTTTTACTGGCCAGGAATGCGTGCAGATGTAGTGGAGTTTTGTAGAGTGTGTCACACTTGCCAGATGACAGGAAAACTCAATCAGAAGGTGCCTGTACATCCTCTGGTGCCCTTGCCCGTTTTCGAGAATCCTTTTTACTCGGGTGGTAGTGGACATTGTAGGACCATTGCCTAAGACTTCCCAAGGTAACATTTATGTATTAACTATTATGGACATGGCAACTCGCTACCCAGAGGCTATACCCTTAAGGACTACCTCTGCTCCAACTGTCATCAAGGAACTGCTCAAATTCTTCACCAGAATGGGTTTCCCCCATGAGGTGCAAAGTGATCAAGGAACTAATTTTACCTCTAACATTTTTCAGCAGTCCCTGAAGGAGTTGGGTATCGAGCATGTTAAGTCTAGCACCTACCACCCAGAGAGTCAAGGGGTTCTCGAACGATATCATCAGACATTAAAGGGAATGTTACGTAAGTATTGTACAGAGACCGGAGTTGAGTGGGATAAGGGGGTACCTTTTCTTTTATTTGCTACTCGTGAGGTTCCAACTGAATCCCTGGGTTTTTCCCTTAATGAGCTAGTTTTCGGTCACCATGTAAGAGGTCCTTTGCAACTATTGCAGGATAGCCTAGTTGGCCAGGAGGGGAGCCAAAACCTCCTCAAGTATGTTTCAGATTTCAAAACCCAGCTGAGATCCTCATGTGAGTTTGCAGCTCAAAACTTGACAGTGGCTAAAAGCTCCATGAAGACCTGGTATGACAGAAAAGCCCGTGAGAGGGAGTTTCAGACCGGTGATGAGGTTTTGGTCCTGCTCCCCCTTTTTGGCCAACCTTTATCTGCCAAGTTCAGGGGCCCATATAAGATCATTCGGAGGGTGAGCATTACCGATTATCTAGTAACTACCCCTGACAGGAGAAAGCCCACGCAAGTATTCCATATAAATATGTTGAAACCCTACCATAGGTCCCCTGATTTCTCTCCTCCAGATTCTCCCACTGTGGCAGTGAATGTCAGGACCAGTGGACAGCCTGGTGCGGACGAAGTCTTCAGTTCTCTTACTGACCCGCAACAGACTGTTCCAGAGCCTGTAGGTATCCATGCAGAATTTGACTTGTCATGTAGCCTATCCAACTTTCAGTATAATTCAGTAGCTTGGGGGGAATTACCATCTAAACTATGTCATCTTCCCTCTGATCAAGCGAACCAACTAATCTCTGTTTTATGAATCTCCCAGTGTGTTCCGTGATACTCCAGGGCTCACTTCTTTGGCCGTGCACGACATCGACGTAGGGGATGCAACTCCCATTAAACTATCCCCCTACCGTGTCTCGCCACAACGCAGGAGTATACTGCAGGTCGAGCTTGACTTTATGTTATCTAACGAGCTGATCACAAGGGCCTTAAGCCAGTGGAGTAGTCCGGTCATACTTGTGCCAAAGCCAGACGGGAGCCATAGGTTATGTATGGACTATAGGCAAGTCGATGCTGTCACAAAGAACGATACCTACCCACTGCCACGGATCGACGACTGCATTGACCAGACTGGTACAGCCACCTATATCAGCAAGATTGACTTAATGAAGGGATATTGGCAAGTAGCTCTCACCCATAGAGCGAGGGAAATATCATGCTTTGTAGTCAACAATCAAGCCTTCTGCTGTAACGTAATCCTTACATGGGGGAGAGAGAGAGAGAGGGGGGGGAGGGGAGGGTGGGGGGCTTGGAGGACAAGGAGGTGTTTGTTACGCGGTTTGTGGGGAGTGTGGGGGGGGGGGGGTGCCACTCGTTTACACTCGTTATGTTTAAACTTTAAGTAACTTTAAGTAACACTTTCAATAATTATCTTATGAAACAGAATTCTCACTGCCCTAACCACTTTTCCCGTTTTTGGTCGACTGTTTAACGGAATATACGGCACTCTAGGAAAATAACGAACTTTCCAGGCTACCTACAGTATATATAGTATCTATTTTAATTTTCATATTTTACCTATCAACTTGATTCAACACTGCTCAGGTTCGAATTTTCACCACATTTGAGAGAGAGAGAGAGAGAGAGGGGGGGGGGGGGGCTTGGAGGACAAGGAGGTGTTTGTTACGCGGTTTGTGGGGAGTGTGGGGGTGGGGGGGGTAAGTGCCACTCGTTTACACTCGTTATGTTTAAATTTTAAGTAACACTTTCAATAATTATCTTATGTAACATAATTCTCACTGCCCTAACCACTTTTCCCGTTTTTGGTCGACTGTTTAACGGAATATACGGCACTCTAGGAAAATAACGAACTTTCCAGGCTACCTATACCTGTATAATATAGTATTTATTTTAATTTTCATATTTTACCTATCAACTTGATTCAACACTGCTCAGGTTCGAATTTTCACCACATTTGGTTGCGTGGGAGATCTTTCTCTCCAATAACGTCACTACTAACCTGCGATATGGTCGAGAAATAATCTGCACTGATTAATTTGTTTAAATATTGTTTTTCTCTGTTTGCTATTATTTACGATATTTGTTTTGTCGGTACCCTTTCCTGTCGAGGTTAAGTTTCGCTTTTGGTAAAATCGTATAGGGGGAGGGGAGGGGACGTGTCCAGGAGAGCAAGGGGATATATGTGTTTATGGTCTTTGCGGTTACTGAGGGTATTTTGTTTACAGCATACGTCCTGTTCCCAAGCTAAAAGTTAAAAGTTCCCCTGACTTTAATTCTCTGTATTATACTTTCCTAGTTTATTTACGTGATATACGATGTTCACTATCACTTTTAACTTAGGCTTCCTATTTTCCCATAGCCCTGTTTGATTTCATAGGACTATATAGCTAACTAAAATGCCCCAGAACGAGAAGCCCACCACAGAAGCCATGAACGGACACCACACAGAAACACCAAAGGAAAGGTCCACAGAACGAAAGGACCAGCTGACCGAGCCAGCCATTTCAGACAGGCCCAAGCCCGCAGGGCTAAACAGCTCCAGGACGCACCCATTTACCTTTTCTAAACTGACCATTTTCCACACCTCACGTACACTAACCCTCTCGTGTCCTACACTCCTAACTACAAAGATGATGAACAGGAATATACATTCATATTAAAAACACCCATGCCCTGTCCCGACGTTGAGCCAATGCCAACACATCAGACAGCCATAATTATATCTATGTATGTTCTTACATCCGAGAAGTAGATGTTATATATCTTAGAAGTTAAAACGCCCACGCTGTCCCTAGACCTCGTATATCATTTTCCATGACGAGTATAGATATATGTAACCCGTGCTCAGTCGCCCCTTGCATTGTTCCTCTAGTAACTAAGTCTATAATATTAACTGCCACCAGCATTGATACGACATAGCGGCACTGTCCTTGCTACAAAGATGATGAACAGGAATATACATTCATATTAAAAACATGCCCTGTCCCGACGTTGAGCCAATGCCAACACATCAGACAGCCGTAATTATATCTATGTATGTTCTTACATCCGAGAAGTAGATGTTATATATCTTAGAAGTTCAAACACCCACGCTTGTCCCTAGACCTCGTATATCATTTTCCATGACGAGTATAGATATATGTAACCCGTGCTCAGTCGCCCCTTGCATTGTTCCTCTAGTAACCAAGTCTATAATATTAACTGCCACCAGCATTGATGCGACATAGCGGCACTGTCCTTGTGTCGTATTGTGCCAAGTACAGATCAACCAGGTTTCATCACCTTATTAGGACGACGACTATAATGTCGTCGTTCATCGATGTATGCAATCCTTAGGTTAAGTATTTTTATCCACCATTGTGTTCACCTTTTTCTATTTACTTTCCACAATTGTCATACGTCTTCCCCTTGCCTCCTTCGTATCCACAGTCCACACTACGCCAATTTACTTCGTGTCTTACACCTCTTACCCCAACCAGAGATTGTATAAGATAACCTGGTTACCAGTATCTGTCATAAGTACCCCGAAACAATAACTAAGTACCCCTACGAACTGCCGCTGTTGTTGGTATATTTATATTTAATAGAAAACGCAGTTCCCAGGGCCAACTAATAGTATCCATAACCCTCGGACTGATCACATAACTCTATCTTTTCCAGACTCACATACCACCCCATAGTTGCATTCCCCGGTAGCATTTGGCTAACGTATTCTACTGCCTTTTCAAACTTCCATATCAATTGTAGCCTAATGCCACCCCCACGCCCAGGGACCTTAGGGGCAAAATTTCCCTGTAGCCCTTGAACTCTCCCCCCCCCTCTCATTAAGACACCCGCGCTTCTCGACTCTTGTCCGACCTAGCCTCTCTCTCATACCTCTTGAAGATCCTTGAATTGTCCGTTGCTAACGCTCTCCAACCTTTTATATATATACTCCTATCCAGCCTACCTTCACTTAGTAGGCCAGAACAACATTAGAACTTTACTAGCCCCTTGCATGCCATCTATTCTCTTACAACACATTCACAACCCTGCACCCAATGGTCGTCGGTGCGAGGCTAGCCGCCCCACCAGTAACTAACTTCTATTGCCATACTTCCAGATAAATGTGGCAGAGTTAGCAACCCAGTCTCCACCACATCCAGCAAACCCTACAATTAACAACCAGCCGAGTAAAACCAGCTAGCTAAGGCACCTTCGGTTTTGGTATTAAGGACACCCACATCTGTCTCATACACAGAGGGTTATTACAAACACTGGTGATATGGCAAGCCCCTAGCCACAGCCGCCGGACGACTATCACAGAGAGAGGGCGCCCAGCTCCCCCTTTTTGCCCACCCGAGGAGGGAGACCCCCACCCCCGCGGAGGTATACCTGGCCCCTGTTTTGACTATCGAGTCATTGTCAGGTAGCACAGGAATTCTTCCTATCAATGAACTAACACCTTTACGAACCTCTATTAACTCACAATAAACCAATTACCTTTCTTGCATGCTCTGATCACTAAATTAGCACCTCAGCTATACCATAGAATGAAGATTGAACAATCTAGAGAGACGCTCCTATCACAGCTGTCCCCATCCTCCTCGCAAAGTAGATCCAGTCTCTCTCCCCTAAATACGTCCAGTATAGCCAAAATAGTACCTCTTACTAAGGCTCAGTTATATGAAAATATAAAGGCTTCCTATAGCCCTGTGCCACAACAGTAAATACCATCTTACCTAGTCCCCATATCTATTGAGAGCTCAATTAAGTCCATAAGACTCGAGATCCCTACTGTCTACAGGGTCCAGAACCGAGCCTATAAATCTAACTCCCGCCCCCAGTCAAATCAGTTGAAAGCTAGACACCAACCAGGGGTCACTACCCTACAGTTAACTTCTAGCTCTGCCCTTGTGTTGTTCCGGAGTGAGATCCCAGAGCCGGCAGACTCCGTGGCAGATTTGGATAGAAGGACCTGCCCACGTATTTAAGAACTTCACACATATGGGCCCCCTGGACGGCCGCGGAACCAGTCGTTAGCCCCCAACATCATGGACGCAAGATAACCAGGACCAGACCCATCAGATGCTACCCAAGATTCCCTTTAGCAGTACTACATATTTCTGTGCTGTTTAGAGATTCACTAATTAATATTTCTACGAAGTGGCTAAGACCTTGCCCAGTGTAATTCATACTTAACCATTCTATTTGGGACGTACTAAGCGATCAGTGCTCTTTAATTAACAGGCGACCTTGACTCTCGTAATTACCTTATTCAGATATTAAAACTCTAGTGATATCTAACGTTCGCCCACTGATTTGCGTTCTATGTATTTCTGAGACAAGGATATAAAACTTAGATCAGTACCCCCTGAGGTTACTAGAATTCCCGTGCTCTAAAATACGCGTGTCTAATCTAGTCTGTGAACTACTACTTGTGCACCAGAGCTACCAGTAATAAATCTAACAGTGAATATGAATCTATAAGTAACATTGATGGTCTTCGGTATATAAACCTGTGGAATCAAAGCCAGTGATCAGAAGATTAATACCTGAACGTTGGAAGTGGGAGACTAAGCTCCATCCAGATCCACTTATGCTAGTGTTGTTCAATTCTATTATATTGTCTTACACAAGTATTCTGCAGTGGTATATCAATAAACGTGATCATGTAACTTGCTACCATGTGTTTCTTTGTGTTCTCTATTCCTCATATCTTGTATTGTGCATGCAGCCTTATATACCCAGTCAATTTAGAACTCACATTACCCAAGTTAAACCTGTAGAAAAACAGGGCATAACACTAACACTTTGCTTTTGGGACGTAATGGTTTCTTCATTCCCTTCTTCTTTCCACCCGCCTTAAGGGCCTGCCCTAGGCCTGTCCTAGACCAGCGCCGTGGCACTGTTGTAGGAGTTAACGAATTTGTTCTCCAAAACGCGTATATCTCTCCAGATATTTTATCAATCGGTTCGATTTTGCACTTCACAGAACCGCGACACTATGTTTGTTTTTGTGTGTGATTTTTTGGAAGTTTAATCACCAGTATCCCGCGGGATAGTCGAAAAATCCCGGACCGCGACGGATGTGACCCTCCTCTCTGACTGACTCACTTCTTCTCCCTTATTCTCCTTCGGTTTATGTCCCTCCATCTGTGCCTTTATCTTTAATTTCCTTTCTGGCCGTTCCATAGCTGTGGTTGTGGATGGCCATCACTCACTTCCTCGTCCTATCAACTCCGGTGTTCCTCAGGGTTCTGTCCTATCTCCTATTCTCTTCCTAATTTTCATAAATGATCTTCTCAACTGTACATCCAGTCCCATCCATTCATATGCAGACGACTCTACCTTACACCACTCAATTAGTTTTCCAGAACGCCCCAGCCAGCAGTCCCTCAAAAACATACGTAATTAAGCCATAAAACACTTACCTTCAGATCTAGCTAGTATTTCCAATTGGGGAAGAGAAAACGTTGTTGCATCTAATGCTTCCAAGACTCAATTTATCCATCTTATTACCCATCACGAACCTCCAGACGACTATCCCTTATTCTTCAACAATACAAAAATCAACCCTTCATCTCCTCTCAATGTTCTCGGTGTCTCTTTTTCTTCTGCTCTCACTTGGAAGGATCATATTACCAGTCTCGCTAAGGCAGCCTCCCAGAAGCTGGGTGTGCTCAACCACTTCAAGGGGTTCTTTACCACTGCACAGCTTCTTGCTCTGTACAGGGGCACAGTGCATCCTTATATTGAGTATTGTTCACATGTGTGGGAAGGATGCTCTCAAACCGCACTCCTAGACAAAGTAGAAAGGAAAGGCTTTCGTATCATTAATTCCCGTCCACTCACTAACTCTCTGCAATCTCTCTCTTCGCCGCAATGTTGCATCTCTCTCGCTCTTCTATCGCTACTACAATAATCAGTGTTCCTGGAGCTTTCCCAGTGTATACCACCTCCTCTACGTAGGGTACATAGTACCCGTCTTGCAACACAATCCCACCCCTACTTTGTGCAACTCTCCAACCCAAGAGTGAAACGCTATTTTCAGACTTTCTTCTCTTCAACTGCTGATCTCTGGAACTCTCTCCCAGAATCAGTCTTTCCCTCTTCCCATGACTTAACACATTACGAGCGGGCCCGTCAGTTTTTTTCCACTACCCGCCCAGTGGGGGGGTTTTACCCTAAATGGCCTTGTTTCCGTGCTCTTTTTCATGCATAAACAAGAGCCAGAGCGTAATACAATTATATATTCCTGAAAGGGCGTAAATTAAGCTTTCCAATAACACCAGAACCATCCTTCTACGACCACACGTTCTCTTGCAACGATCGTGCAACACGAGTGAAAAAACCCTAAAATACGGTCATTTCCTCACATAATTCCCTGTGTGGCGAGGTAGGGAGGGTGGATGTGTGTGGAGTAGATGTCAGTAGGCGCGTGGGGTCCATGCCGAGCTGTCATGAGGTAACCTACGCTCCTCCCGTTGCTCGTCTCTCTCTCAGAGCCATTCTTGCTCCAAAATTGCACACGGACTTAAGTCAGGCCCCGCCACATAGTCCAGATTTTTAGATACGGACTTAAGTCGGGCCCCGATAGACAAGGGTTAAATTGCTTCAAACACAGTGTGTCCAGGCATTTGAGCTCGAACGCCCCTTGAATTTGGCCCTGTCACTCTTTCAAAACTGGAGGAGGCACTCGCTGCAGGCAGTTATGCCTTTTGTCTCCTTCATTCACATAGAAAACAAATGTAAGGTTGACTCCCCTACATGGGTTGCTGAACAAGGCTGACGAGTCCCATCCACCAGGTTTAAGTAAGGTTGTCTCCCCTAGATGGGTTGCCGACCAAGGCTAACGAGTCCCATCTATCCGGATATATTTAAAGGCCTTTATTTAATTGTGGTTTAAATTTTGTTATGAAGTAGGCTTCCTTGCTTTTTCGTAAAGTAGTATGATATATGCGTGCTTACAAAAAGATCTTTATTATGCATAATATGGTCTCTATGGAGGTTTATTCGAAGTCTCAGGTTTGAAGTTTTACCTATGTAAATTTTATTATAACCATGGCAGCGGATTACATAATACAATTGTGTGTGTAATATATAATATTACTATTAACTTTAAATTTGTAATTATTGAAAAAGAATTCTTGGCCTTCAAGTATTTCAGTGCATAATTTACATCGTGGATTGCCACATTTGGTTACTTTGAAATTTGAGGGTCTATGTACTTTGGCTTTAGTTAAAATCTGTTTAAAATTGTTGGGTTGGCGTTTTGGTTTGATTAAGGTTACGTCTCTGTATATATTGCAGGTTTCTGGTGATCTTTGTAAGAGATCTAATGTACATTTGAACTCCTTAAAATTAGCATTATGATTAGGGTTGTAGGTAGTTACATAGAGTAAAACATGATTTTGCGTTTGTTCATTAGGAGTTGAGTTTCATAAGTGTGTTATAGGTATTTCTTAAAGGTAGGATCTAGAACAATTGTGCAAATCCTTCTTGCTAGATTGAAAGGAATATTGTTTTTAATGTGTCTTGGGTGATTGAATTGTATTCCAGATATTGCTTGGTGTCGGTATCCTTATAGTGGCTATCTGTGATAATTGTATTATTGTCTGTTGTGAGTTTTACATCAATAAATGTGACTGTATTGCCGCTGCATCACATGTTAAATTTATCTTGGGATTAACGTTATTGAGAATATCTAGTATAGGAGGTAGAAAGTTGCCATCCTTTTCATCCCAAATAAGTAAAGACATCATCTAAATAACGTGTATAATGTTGTCTTATGTTATTTGCAATGGTTTTTCCGTGTGCTAATTCAATTATAAATTATAATTTTGTTTCTAAGTATGCTAATACTAGATCAGCATAATGTGCATAACTTTCTTTTCTTTATGCCTTACTTTCCTATATTTCTCCTTTAGTCTGGATTTGCAAGGGAACGACGTCATTTCTGAAACTCAGATCATCTCACGTAATGTATGTTCACTGTGGCCGCCATCTCCTCCTGGTAACACACATTCTTACACACACACTTACGCACCCACGCACGCACACATAGTCATACAGTCGCACACACACACATTCTTACACACACATTCACGCACCCACACATATGCGTGATACAAGACTACGACCTCTTTCACCAACTTCGGACAGAGAGGAGGGGGGGAGGAGTAGCTATTTTCGCCCGGAAACACCTGTGTGCATCTCGCCTGGATATTGAGGTACCGGAGGGAATCGAAGCACTCTGGGTGAGAGTTAATCCCCCCTCCCACCCTCGTCACACTGCCTCCATTATCTACTGTGTGATCTACCACCCACCACGCTCACCCACCGGCCCCGCACTAATCAACCACATCATCGATACATGTGATGATCTCAAACTCCAATTTCCTTCAGCCAAGTTGGAGGTTTGTGGGGATTTCAATGAACTAGACACCAGTGAGATTCAAGAACAGCTGCATCTTTCATAAATTGTTGACTTCCCCACCCACAACCACAACACTCTTGACCTTTTCTTGACGGACATGGATGAGCAGTACCTCCCACCTGAACCTTTACCTCCTGTGGGACGCAGTACTCATCTCTCTGTGTTCTGGTCACCTGCCCCTACCACCTCCCATCAACAGACCCCGTCATCCGGACTTACC
Source organism: Paralithodes platypus (assembly GCA_032716605.1). Taxonomy (NCBI): domain Eukaryota; kingdom Metazoa; phylum Arthropoda; class Malacostraca; order Decapoda; family Lithodidae; genus Paralithodes; species Paralithodes platypus. The sequence continues at coordinate 20,383,045 of CM064524.1, forward strand.
GACCAACGCCAGACTCTGCAATGCGGGGGTTCAAGCAGTGGTTGGTTCATTACCCGTGGACGGAGGTTCTCACTGAAGAAGATGTCAATGCCAAATGGGACAACTTCGTATCTACCACCACCGAAGCCTACCACCACTTCTTCCCCACCAAGAGGACCAAAATGCACCCCTCTGACGTCCCATGGATTACTCCTCGGATCAAGAGACTGATGCAGAATCGGAATAAGGCTTTCTACACGGACAACAACCGCTACAAGGACCTACGCAACATTGTGATAAGGGAGATCCGTTGGGCGAAGAAGTCCTACTACCCTACAAAGATTCATCATTTAAAACAAACCAATATCAGTCAGTGGTACTCTAAAATTAAGAATCTTTGTGGTTTAAGTAGTAGGACTCCTTCGATCCCCTGTGTTTCCCATGTCCCTCGTGAAGATGCACCTGAACTGATAAATAATCACTTCTCTACCATATGCCAGACCCTCCCCAAACTAGACCGCACCAACCTCCCTGCCTTCCTCCCATCCCCTTCCCCCCCACTAACTGTTCAAGAATATGAAGTGGCCAAAAAGCTTTCCAGTTTCAATTAAAAAAGATCAACAACCCCAGTAGACCTACCCATGAAAATATACAAAGAATTTTCGGTTGAATTTGCCACCCCCCTTTGCTCGATAATTAATGCCTCCTTAAGGCAAAGTAAATGCCCTGCAGACTGGAAAACTTCATACGTCACTCCAATTCCCAAAACCCCCTCCCCACATTCTCTTAATTAACTCAGACCAGTTGCCATAACGCCCATCCCTAGTCTAATCTGTGAGGACTTTGTATTCACCTGGGCTTACTCACAAATCCGTCACTTAATAGATCCCCAACAGTTTGGCAACGTAAAAACCTCCTCCACCACTCACTGTGTTATTAGCTTCCTAGATTATATTTACACAAATCTTGAGAAGAGAAAGACTTCCCTCGCTCTTGCCTTTATTGACTTTAGGAAAGCATTTGACCTTGTTGACCACACCATCATCATCAACAAGGCCATAAAGTTGGGGCTACATCCTACCCTGGTTGCGTGGTTGACCGACTTCCTTAGTGACAGACGGCAAGCAGTACGATATCAAGGCTTCATCTCCACCTTCCTAGACATCACATGTGGAGTCCCACAGGGCACAAAGATGGGGCCTCTATTGTTCCTCATCTTGATTAATGATGCCCTAAAGGACACTCCATTCCACTGGAAGTACGTGGACGACTCGACAGTCGGCATTACTGTCGATAACACCTCCCCTAACTATGACCCCCTACAAGACATCCTCGACCGTCTTCAAGCCTGGACCACAGTCAATCATGTGACCATCAATCATGACAAGACAGTGGTCATGCACATCAACACCACCGTTACCGACCTTCCTCCACCCACTGTCACAATTGGTCCTCATCCCCTTCAGCTTGTTGAGTCTACCAAACTCCTCGGAATCACTGTGGACAACAAGCTGAACTGGAAGAAACATGTGTCTACCACAGTCAGGACCGCCACATACAAGTTGTTTATGCTAAGGCGGCTGAGATCCCTGGGGGCGCCGGAGAATGAGCTGAAGAGTATATATAACATCTTCATACTCCCTAAGCTCACCTACGCCTCTCCCGCCTGGTCCTCCTCTCTAACCCTGACACAACAACGTCAATTGGAAAGAGTGCAGAAGAGGGCATGCAGGATCATCCTGGGTGGCACATGCCCAGGGTACGAGGAAGCTCTCACCACCCTCAGCATACCTGCACTTTCAACCCACCACTACAACACACTCAAGCAGTTTGCATCTAAGCTACTTGTTCACCCACGACACAGAAACTTACTTCCACCAGACGCCCCTAGACCAACACGTGCAGCTCGACACTTCAACACACTCCAACCAATAAGGGCAAGAACTGACAGATACAAAAATAGTCCTATCCCAACCATTGTAAATATTATTAATAATGTGTGTTGCCGGCCTGTCACACCATATATACGCGCCCTCCTTTAATAATGTATGCATAAGTATGTGTGCGTGTGTGTATTAGAATATATGTATGTATTTGCTTGAGTTTGTTTATGTATATGTGTGTATATGTATATTATGTGCATTTATGTATGTACAGTATATGTGTATGTATGTGTGCGTATATGTGTATGTATGTATGCGTTAATTATCTATATATGTATGTGTCTATAGTGTATACTGTTTATGGTTCGAGGCTCGAGCCCGGCTGAGAGTATTCTATCACACACACACACACACACACACACACACACACACACACACACACACACACCTACACTGAAGAATGTCCCATATACTATAATTCCCCCCAGCTGTCTCTCCTTATTTTATATTCTTCTTTTGTTCTCTACCGAGGATTACCTCCCATTGTAGTAGGCTTTACCTGACCCTACCTGTACGGACCCGTAGGCCATTTCGCCTTAACCCTTTCCAAACTCCTCATTTGATCTCTTCCGACGTTTGACATTCCATTCTAATTGGCTTTACCTGACCTACAGTCCGTTGCCCCATTAACCCTTTTCCAATTCCCTCATTTTATCTTTCCCAAGGATTTAACTCCCATTATTAGCCTCACCTGACCCTACCAGAACAGTTTTTGTATGTATGTATGTTTGTTTGCATACGTGAGCGTTTATGTATACGGGCATGTGCACACTTACTGCATGTTCTTATGTTCTTATATATGTATGTATATATATATGCGTATTTATGTGTGTACTTATGCGTATATATGTATGTTCTGTATATGTATGAGTAAAATAAATGTGTACTGTATATGCACTGTAAATCACTTACTCTCATGGTTAATTTATGATAATTTGTATTTTACACTAGCATAATTATTGAATTAATTTCTTGTTTTAATGTAAAGTATATTATACTCACCCATTGTAAACTGAGCTTACCATTTTCATATCTGTACATATCATGTTCATCCACTAATTGTAAAATGTGTATTTTCAGCTCATGAGGCTGCCATTCTTTAATAAACCGTTTATTATTATTATTATTATTATACATACAGTCACACACATATATATTCCTACACACACACTCACGCACCCACACACACAGACACACACACATACACACACACACAAGCACACACTTCCAATGGTGAAGCAATATAAAAAACAAACAATTTGGGGCCTGGGGCCAAAATGTCTTAAACAAGCACACTGTAGGGACACACGATCACACACAAACACACACAAAAACACACACAAGCACTTCCGGTAGCAAAGCAATATATCTACCGAAACACTTGACCAGCCTCCTATGTCAACAGAGGACAGCTGACGGGTACTGGAGAATTCGACCCGATACCAATTTGACCTGCTATTGGACAGAGAATTTGACCCGTATTGATGGATATGCCTCGCAAATTCGACCCGTTTATACTCCCCCCTCCCCTTACCTAAACAAAAGATTAGGTTAGGTTAAGTTAGGCTACATTATATTAGGTTAGGCTAGGTTAGATTAGGATAGGTTAGATTAGGTAAGGTTAGGTTAGATCAGGTTAGTTTATATTAGGTTAGGTTAAATTAGGTTAGGTTAGGTTAGATTAGGTTATTTTCCAGTACCTTTTTAGGTAGGAGGGGGGAGGGTTGGGTGGGAGGGACATAAACGGGTCGAACTCGTGGCGGGTAGAATTCTCCAAGCGGGGCGAACTCGTTACGGGTCGAAAAACGTCGGATTGAATTATGTTTGGGTCGAATTCTCCAGCATTTAAAGCTGAGCCAAGATGTTCCCATGAGTTGTGTGGGTAGGTGGGTGGAGGGAGTCTCTATGTGGATAAGTGGGTGAGTGTACACAGGAGTACAAAGGAAAACAAGCAGCAACAGATTATGCGACCCCTCGAGCTCACTTGCCCTCCAAATAACTGCTGTTTCAAGTGTTGCAACAGTAGTTTGGAGAGAATGTGGGAAAGATGTGCGAAGGAAGTGCTGCCCTGTGGCTTAGTTCATGGCAGGGGAAATTATATAAAGATCTATTAGGTTTTTGAACAAACACTACTAAAGAAAATTAAGATGCGACAGGGAAAAGAAATGCCAATCATTCACTTCCAGCAAAAAAACACAACCAACACCACCTCAACCACCCCATCACGCATTGCTTGCATAACCACCCAACACAAAGTGGAGCGACACCCACAAAAATATTTATTCAATTACAAATGCACTCAACCTGGGGTTCAGGGCAAGGTACTTGTCTAGGCGAACTTTGAAGGAATCGACGGTGTTGCAGTCTATGACATCTCGGGGAAGCCCATTCCACAAGTTGACGACTCAATTGAAGAAGTAATTCTTGGATTCGTTAGAGTTGAATGATTTACCAATGATTTTCCAGCCATTTCCCAGCGTGTAGTTTAATCGGTCAATCGTAAAAGATGTATTACAGTTCATGTTGTCGATGCCTTTAATGATCTTGAAAACTTGAATAAGGTCACCTCTCAATCTGCACTTGGTTAATGGATATACATTTATTTGTTTAAGACGTTCCTCTTATGGTTTGTTCCAAAAACAGGGTATCATCTTGGTAACTCTACATTGAACTCGTTCCAATTTGTCTATATCTTTTTGTACGTAGTATTCCAAAAGTGGACAGACTAATGAATTGTAAAAGGTGAGGATAATTTCTTTTGATTTATGTTCAAATGGTCTACCTATGAAACCTATAATTTTGTTTGCCTTCTTAACAACTTCAGCACAATGTTGACGTGGTTTTAAGTTACTGATTATTGATACTCCTAAATCGGTTTTTCTCTCTACACTCTTTAGCTGGGTGACATTTATCGAGTAGTCTATTTTGTCATTGCGGTATCTGGTATCCGATATAAAGTCTTTACACTTATCTTCATTGAAGCACATTTGCCAGATTTTAGCCCATTGTGAAAGTTTGTTTAGGCTGTTGTGCATATCTTCAACATGTTAATTTGTCAGTATGGCATTTGCGATTCATGTGTCATCTGCAAACTTTGAGATTGTACAGGTGAGACCCTCACCTACAGTATGTCATTAATGTAAATTAGGAAAAGGACTGGCACCATCATTGATCCTTGAGATACACCACTAGTTACATTGGTCCACGTTGATGTTTCCCCATTAATAACTACTACTAGTGTGTGGGAATAGTTGATAGGGTGGGCAGGTGGAGGGAGTTAGTCTGTAAGTGGGTGGGTAGGAGTGGTTGTCTCTGTGTGTGTGGGGGAGGGGAGGGGAGGACTCTGTATGTGGGTAAGTGAGTGGGTGGAAGTGAGTGTTAATATGTGGGTGTGTCTCTGTGACTTGAAGGGAGGGTGTAGGGCTACTCAAGTGAGTAAGTTTTTTTTTTTCTTTTTTTTTTCTTTCTATGTGAGTGAGGGAGGCAAAACGCAGAACTGCCTATAGCGAGTGCCTCCCCATAGTTGAAAGAGTGACAGGGCCAAAATCAAGGGACGTTCGAGCCAAAATGACTGAACACACGGAGTTTGAAGCAATTTAAGTCATAGGAAGAGGGAAAGACTGATTCTGGGAGAGAGTTCCAGAGCTCAGGTGTTGAATAGAAGAAAGTCTGAGAGTAACATTTCACTCTTGGGTTGGAGAGTTGCACAGAGTAGGGGTGGGATTGTGTTGCAAGATTGGTACCACGTGCCCTACATAAAGGAGGTGGTATACACTGGGAAAGCTCTGAGGAACACTGATTATTATAGTGGCGATAGAATAGCGAGAGAGATGCAACATTGCGGCGAAGAGAGAGAGATTGCAGAGAGTTGGTGAGTGGACAAGAGTTAATGATACGAAAGGCCTGGGGTGGATGGGAGTGAATGTTATTGTGCGTCTGTGTCCCTTTATATGGGTGAGTGTGTCTGTGTGGGTGGGAGGGGAAGGTCTGTATGTGGGCAATTGGGAATGGGTGTTATTGTATGACTGTGTGTCTTTGTTTGTCTCACTTTCTCTTCCACGTTTCCTTTATATTCTCTTCTCTCTCTATTAACCTTTTTGCTCTCTTTTCTCTCACACGTTTCCCTTTATGTTCTCTTTCTTTTTTCTCCCTCTTCCATGCTTACTCTCTCTCTCTCTCTCTCTCTCTCTCTTTTGCACGTATCCGTTTTAGTACTCCTCTCTATTACCTCTCTCTCTCTCTCTCTCTCTCTCTCTCTCTCTCTCTCTTGTTGTTCCTCTTTTGCTCTCTTTCTATTTCACGTTTCTTATTTTGTCTCGCCTCTCTCTTTTTTCTCTCTCTTTAACTCTTATTCTTTTCTCTCTTTCTCTCTCTTCTACTCAATTTATCTCCCTCTCTTATGTTTTCCATTTGCACTAGGTTACCTCCAGTCCGCTGAGCCTCACCAGAGCATTTTATACCCCCACACTCATTACAACTCTCTCTCTCTCTCTCTCTCTCTCTCTCTCTCTCTCTCTCTCTCTCTCTCTCTCTCTCTCTCTCTCTCTCACACACACAATATTTGTTACCTTAGCTCTTTTTCTCTCTCACCTCAAATAACCTTTCTTTCTTACGGGCGTCTTTTGTCTGTTGACTACCCTTATTGTGGAGAGAGAGAGAGAGAGAGAGAGAGAGAGAGAGAGAGAGAGAGAGAGAGATATATTTACATATATTTACATTGAGTTATACAGATACACTGGCCACACAGACCTTACGATCCAAACGAGGTAGTCAGGACTTAATTCTAGTAGAAATGGGATGTCCGATAGAAAAGGAAAGTTGAAAGAAAGGATAGAAAAGAAGAAGGTTCTCGCCCCACCCTACGTTCCCTCCGGCAATTGCCATACATGAACAAGTTGGAAGTGATTAACCTTGCTGGGCTTCGAAATCCCCAGAAGGAATTTACAGAAAAGATTGGAAAAAAGGAACGCAAATTTATGCAACCCTTCGCCTTAGTAGCATGTACATTTTGGGGTTATCCTAATTGGAATCATGCAACCTATCACCAATAATAGTATGTTCATTTTTAGTTATGATTTTGATAATGATTTTTCTTTATGTTTATTTACTTTGTTTTGTTGCTTTCGCTCTCTTCAGCAGAACAACTAATAACGGTGATAATACTGCCTACTCCATACCAATTTATCTGTGGTATGAGTCTAGATTTTTCTTAAATGTATCTATAGAGGAGTTGTATATTACTTTATTTGGGAGTTTCTTCCACTCATCAATCACACTGTGAGTGAAGATTGTTTGTGTTGTATCTTGATTCGCCATCCTACCTAATAATTGTAAATTGTTCCCTCCTGTAGATGTGTCTTCGTTTTTTTTTAATAACTTATCTGGATTAATGTTACTGAATCCTTTTAGAATTTTAAAACACTCAATCAATTGACCTCTCATCCTTCGTGTGTTAAGTTAAAACATATCAAGTTTTTTTAGGCTTTCATTATATGATTTAATTTCTTAATAAAGGGATTAGTTTAGTGGCTTGCCTTTGCACAGATTCCATTTTTTTTAGAGAGAGAGCGAGTTACATAGAATTGCATAGATACACAGAGATCTTGCGGTCCCTACTAGGTAGTCTGGACTTAATGCTAAAATACAATTTGCTACAAAGTGGAAGGCAAGGATAGCAAAACAGAAGGCTCTCTCCCCACCCACCTCTCCCTCCGACCGTTGGTTGGCATGAAATTGAGTTGGGAAAAGAAGTCCCCCCAGCAGAATGAGAACAATTTCTACTGGGAAATGTACAGTAAAGAACGAAGAGAGAGAGAGAGAGAGAGAGAGAGTGTGAGTGTATGTGTGTGTGGTGATTCTGTGTGTGTGTGTGTGCGAGAGAGAGAGAGAGAGAGAGGGGGGAGGGGAGAGAGAGAGATGAGAGAGAGAGAGATATTGCTAGTGAAAACGAGCAATAGTTGTTAGTAGTTGTTGTTGTTGTCGTTCCCTAGGCTGCTTGGCCGAACAGCCCCGAGTCCCTAAGGAAGGCCATGGCCACGATCGGGATTTCACACATGGCTCTCAAGGAGGGGCGTAGTCACATCTCCTACACAACTACACAAATTGAAGTACTGCCACATATCCTGCCACATATCCTACACATAGTCGGTCATATTTCCTACACAAAAACAAGTATCCAGCACATTTCCTACACCAAAACTGAGTACCCAGCATATCTCCTACACAAAACGGTGCATCCGGCATAACTCCTACAATTATACTTTCATATCTCCTACAATAATTATTCTGATACTGAGTATCCAGCATATCTCCTACACCACACGGTGCATCCGGCATAACTCCTACAATTATACTGTCATATCTCCTACAATTCTGATACATAATCCTCTTAACTACCATAAAGTTTCATACCTATACTTCTAAAATCGTCTAAATGTAGCTTAAGTCAAATAAAAAGAAGTCTCCGGTACAGAAGGGGTTATCCCTGTAAGTATGTAAAAGGTTCTCTACCAGCGACGTCTTTGTATATTTCAGCTACATTATTTATTAAAAGTATTAATTGAGCTAAAAGTATTAATTGAGATAGTATGCCCCCTTTTAATGGGTAGACGTCCTTCCTAAGCTTAATTAAATAATCTCATCATTGCCAGAATATAATAAAAAGGATGACGTTCGGTACAGAAGGGGTTATCATTAGGTATATTGATGGTGATTTACGTTACATTCTAAATAATAATAGGGTATAAATATAATATGAAAAAGGTATATTACATCTATTAGGTATATCGATGTATATCGATATACATCGAGGTATATTAGGTATACCTTTCTTATTGGTCTAAGATGGGTTTGTCACTACCAATATAATAACACGAATATGGGACTTTTTAAATACCCTTTTCTTACTCCTCCCCGTATACAGAACACGCCAGTGTAGGAAATGTGACCGTATACATTTTTGTGTGTAGGAGATTATGCTGTATATCTGTAGGAAATATGTAATTATTCTAAAAACTGTGTAGGAGATATGCAGTATATGTGTAGGAAATATGTCATTACTCTAAAAACTGCTAAATGTGTAGATGTGACGTGTAGGAAATACGCAGTATACAATATACATGGTGTAGGAAATGTGGCGCACCCCCACTCAAGGAGTGTAAATTATGTTGTTGGCATAAGTGAATGTGTGGAATGCATTCTTCTATGATGTGTTCAATAGTATGGGGTGCTGTGTTACATCTTGGACAGGTGTCACTGAAGGAGTCATCCAGTCTTTTCTGATAACTCAGAAGAGTTGGATGGTGCCCACGTCTCAGCCTGGCCAGGTGGACTCTGTCCCAGTGAGGCAGGGATAATTTTGAAGGATGGATTTCAGGAGGTCCTGCATGCAGCTGCGTGTTGTATTTTAGTGACTGGGTGGAATGGCGAGAGATAAGAGTATGGATGTGCTTCTGGAAGCTGGTTTGGGGCGGGCAAGGAGGGAGATATGACATTATGTGTGTATTATAATGTGTGCTGAGTGTTGTTTTGATATTCATTGGTGTCTGTAGGTGAATTGCCATGTAGTGTAGTGGATGGTGTTGGTTTGTGGAGGCTGCAGCCAGGAATTGAGTGCCTCTCATGTCCAGGTGGTCTTTGACTTTGAGGACTTTGGTTTCTTGATGTAGGTGATTTGCAAGTGTAGTAGCTGTGCAGCCTGTGATGATTTCTAGGGCTTTGTTTTGAATGGTCTGCAATGTCTTGTGATGTGTTTCAGCTAGGTTAGAAGCCCAGACAGGGCTTGAATATTCCATCACTGATCTTATGTATTGTTTATATACTGTGGTGATAGTTCCTTTGTTGTGTCCAAATTGTGTGTGGGTCAGTGACCTGAGGGTGTCAGTATATGTTTTATGTTTGTGATATGTTGTTTGAATGTCATTAGAGTATCATATGTCACTCCTAGGATTTTGTGTTGTGTGTGTGTGTGTGTGTGTTTGTTAAGGGGGTTTTGTTTATGGTGAGGAGTGAGGTGTTTCTTAATTCGGCTGCCCAGCTTGTGAGGAGTGTTGCAGTGGATTTGGCTTGGGCTAATTTGAGTCTGTTTGTAGTGCACCAGTCATGTAGTGTGTTGATATATTGATGAAGGAGATGTGTTGCTGTGTCTGTTTTGGTGTGTACAGTTGGTCAAGGATGAAAGTATACAGTTTTTCGTCTGCTATAGCCACACATGGTTTGTCATGTTGGCAGCCATGACAGCCTTTCCACTAGCCCAAACCATCCCGACACACATGGGGTTTATTATATTGATACATTAATTAATATACGGAGTGCTTCGAAAAAGCGTTTCCATAAATATCAAAAGTTAGAGAATTATTCATAAACCTTCAGGGTGACTAAATACTGTTATGGAGATAGCAAAACAAAGCTGGGGGCATACGCTGGAACAGCGCGTAGCCGCGGCGCTCGCCTCCGTTTCATTGTCCTTTGGATCACATATAATCCAGTCTTGGGGATGAAAGTGAAATATCAATATTTACCTACTTATTAATTAACAAGTATTATTAGATTCCTCTTTCTACACATTATTTATTATGAATGTTATAATGTTAAGTGTATATCGTAATATCTTTTATAGCCACTCCATATTCGTCTACTTTAGATACACACAAATATAATTCCTAAACGTGGACGTAAGGAAGCCTGTGTGTTCAATAGGGTAATGACCCAGCAATTTTACTCATCTTGCGAGCGCCATTGCTTTATGAGTCAGTCCTCGAAGCATACTGAGGCTTTACTTGTGATTTTTATTTATTTATTTATTTATTATTATTATTTTTATTTTTATCAGCAGAACACCTGCAAACCAACTGCAACATTGATATCACCATACCCTACATTATTAGCCACATATTACCCCGTGTGAAAATGGACCTGTATTCCATTGAAATATCGTATATAGGTAGACGTTTTGATTTTCGTTTTCACTCTCGCATTTCTTGTATATCTATCAATAACATTAAGTGTTTAATATCTCCGAAGTGATATTCACGTCAAAGATTATAGAGCAATATATTCATATTTCCGTCTGACAACTAAGTCCAGGAACACGTTTTTAAACACCCTGCATAAGGTGGACGGGCTGCCAACATGACAAACTATGTGTGGCTATAGCAGACGAAAAACTGTATACTTTCATCCTTGACCAACTGTACATGTGAGTGCTATGTCCTCTGCATAGGAAGCTATATTTATTTGGGGTGTGTAGGGTGTGGGTATATCATGCATGTATAGATTGAAGATTGCGGGTGACAAGACGGATCCTTGCGGGACTCCGTTTGTGAAGTTTCTAATGTTAGATGACTGACCGGCAAATGATACATGTGCATATCTGCCTGCTAGGTAGTTGGCCAGCCACCTTTTTGTATTGTTGTGCATCTTTTTGGTGTAGATTTTGTTTGTTAGGTTGTGGCAGGGGATTTCAACGAAGGCTTTACAAATGTCGAGTGTGGCAAGTAGTGATCTGTGTGGTGGTCTAGATGAGTTGATGCCGTCAAAAGCTCTTTGTATAAGGTCTGAAAGAAGAGTGTTTGTGGAGTGTAGTGGCCTGAAGCCATTTTTTGTTGGAGCAAGGTGTAGAGTGTGTGTGGTCTGTTGTAGCACGAGGCATTCTGAGGCTTTGGAAGGGGTGCAAAGGAGTGTGATGGGGTGGTGTGAGGAGGGTAGCGTGAGGTCTTTGTTGGGTTTGGGGAATATAATGATGACACCATGCTTCCAGATGTCTGGTATTGTGTTATGTGAATAACTGTAGTTTGATATGTTGGTGCATGTTTGTATGCCTTGTGGTTCTAGGTGTCTCAGGTATATGTTACTTATGTTGTCTGGACAACAGGCGGGTGAGTGCTTGAGATTGTTGATGATGTGCTTTCTCTGGTTGTAGGTGAAAGGTGCATAGTCAGGTTCTGTGGGGAATTGTCTCTTACGTCGGATGACACGTCGGTCGTCATGATGGGGGTTCAGGTGGCTGACATGAGAGAAATTATTAATGAGAGTGTTTGCTTGTTTGTATGAAGGTATATAGTCTGTTGCTGTGATTGTGACATGTGATTGTGTTGTGTTGCAGTTGGAAAGTGTAGTGTTTAGTGTTTTTTTTAGTGTTGTAGTGTTTAGTGTTTCATAAAAATGTTGGGGGTCTGTTTTGTGAATAAGTGCCTGGAGGTAATAATTGTTCCAATTTAGTGCTTGTTGTTCTAGTATTTTGTTTTGTTAATATGTATGTTGAGTGCTTGGATTTATTGTGCGGTGTTCTGTGTGTGGGGAGCTGGGGAGTGTTTTAGTGTGTATTGTTGTCTGATGAGGTTTTGAATTTCTGGTGTGAAGTTGAGGTTGTGCCTTTTTCTGTTACCTTTTGGAATGTGTTTCTTGTCTGCGTTTTGGATATTTGTGTTGAAAGTGTGAACAACATTGTTAATGTTAGTGATAGGTGTTCTGTTCATTTGTGTCTCATTTGTGAAAGCTTCCCAGTTGAATTTGTTATAGTTAGTGTATGTGTATCTGTGGCCAGCTGGGGTGAGTCTGGTTTTGGTGGTGATAATGATCGGGAGGTGGTCAGAACCTAAGGCTTTGACCACCCTCCAGGACGTTGTGGGGGCGAGTTCTGGGGAACAAAAGGTGATATCTGGAGATGATGGGAAGAAGAGGGCTTGGTTGGTTAAATGGGTATGGTGATGGATGTCGTTAAGGATGTAAAGGTTGTCTGATTGGCGTTATGGGACAGCCCTCTGTCTGTGTCAGGGTTATTGACAAACTAGGCCGACGTCTTGGCATTGAATTCACCACCCAGGATGATGTGTGGAGTGTTTGTGATCTGTTGTAATTGTGGTCTGTAGTCGTTGGGTAGTGTAGGGGATGATGGGGAGGAGGGGGTGGGGGGTGGTCCATGTATTAATTATTGTTATGTTGGAATTCTTTATATTGTTTATTTTGATAGATTGTATTTATGTTGTGTTATCATGTTAGGGGAGGAGGGATTTGGCATACACACTGGTGTCTGTGAAGTTTATTGATGAGTGTGTGTGTGTGTGTGTGCGTGATAAAGAGAGTGAGAGTGGAACCGATCTATACCATTTTCTTTCGTCTCACAGTTCAGGTACAACTGCGAAATAATAAGTTCAGACAGCTAAATTATTTTCGGGGAGGAGTTTATTTAATCTCCCCCTATTTCGCTCTGCTTTGGCCCATTAGTTGTCATGAATCCGCTAGGAAGAGGGCTGTGTTTTACTGAATTGATTTTTGTCATGTCATCTGGAACCTTTGACGAAATACTCATCCTAAATGGCTCACCCCACGACATTGAACACTTAGACCAAAGTTGTTTGCAATGCCAAAATTAACAATATGAATATGTTGGATTTGCGTTACACTCGCTAAGTAGATCGTTTCGCTGCGTTTTGATGTCTCCGGAAATGTTGATGCACTACTCCTCTTAAACTGCTGCCTCCATGACATTGAGCACTAATACCAATGTTGTTCACAGAGCTATAAAGAACAATGTCAACTTGGTGGATTTCCGCTACCAACTGCAGTTGCTCTTGCACTGCAAGATTGTCTAAAATAGGATGAAGGGGAATTGGGATCTAGCATATGCATCCTCCCTAATTGTGTCAATTTAAGGATGTATCAACCTATTCATTTGGTGATTATAAGACGATTCGCGGCATTCAGATATTGATTCTTACCTTACAAATAATTGCAAGCTTGCAATTTAAGAGAAATCAGCTTATGGTCAGGACTTGTTTTCTATTGAAAAATATATACATTTGCTTGAAAGGGAGTTGGGGTAGGTTTAGCTTAAAAGGGGGGGGGGGAGGTCTGAGAAGGTATTTATAAACGTTTAAGGTGGTCAACGGGGCAAGCTACAGAACAAAACACAAATATTGAAACACTAATGAAAACCATCACTATAATCATTCATAAAAAGACGGCAATATATATATATATATATATATATATATATATATATATATATATATATATATATATATACATACAGGGTGTCCCAGGTGGAAAGGGCATAACTTTATAAAATTATAAAACAAGGTATTCTAAGCATAAAAACAAAATTTCCAAATTTCAGCCGTTAAAAAGATATTGAAGGTTTAATTTAGTGTCCTCCCCCGCATCACTGTAATGGACTCACCCACGTCAAATAGTTTAAAACTGGTCCAAAGTGAGCTAATATGTCTATAATCATTTTGCAACTAATATAATTATAGTATCTATATAATAACATGTTAAAAAGATTGCAGAAAGATGAAGGTGTGGTAGGCAGTAGGCCAGCTAGACCAGCCTTATGGGGAAATACTGAAGAAAATACAATTTTCAACATGTAATATCTCTATAACGGTCGAGATTTGGAATATTTCTTATAGAACAATTTAGGCTTAGAATACCTTGTTCTATCATTTCCCAAAGTTATGCCCTTTCCTCCCGGGACACCCTGTATATATATATATATATATAATTTATATTGTCATGTTCCAGCCCTTAGCCTACAGTATATGTCCAGCTCTTCAGCCCAGTTCTTCCACCTCTCGGGATTTCATCTACACTTGCAGCCTACCATTCATGTGATTATAAATGTAGTAAAACAGTAGTACTGTATTTAGAAAGAAACATGATTACTGTAAAAAACAGTAGTAACACTAGAAAGCTTCCTATGAAGGGGTTAGCGAGCGACGGGTGGGGTGATCATGTTAACGGTCATGCTATCAGTAACATATTCAAGTAAAATATTGCATCATCTTTTTTATGTTAGCCTATAAAGTGTTTAAGAAACAACCCAGCAAACATTTTAAGTATGGGCCAATTCTGGCAAGTAGCGGCAAGTCCGGAATGTTGGTGTTTTTGTATCGGGCCGAAATATATTGGCCATAATATTCTAAAACGGTATTGGTTCAATATATTATTATAAACGGTATTGGTTCAATATATTATTATAAACGGTATTGGTTCAATATATTATTATAAACGGTATTGGTTCAATATATTATTATAAACGGTATTGGTTCAATATATTATTATAAACGGTATTGGTTCAATATAATATTATAAACGGTATTGGTTCAATATATTATTATAAACGGTATTGGTTCAATATATTATTATAAACGGTATTGGTTCAATATATTATTATAAACGGTATTGGTTCAATATATTATTATTAACGGTATTGGTTCAATATATTATAAACGGTATTGGTTCAATATATTATTATTAACGGTATTGGTTCAATATATTATTATTAACGGTATTGGTTCAATATATTATTAATAAATGTTTTCCTTTGTCCATTCTGGGGTAGGACACATAATGCTGGTCCAGCATTAGCAAATGATGGCATTAAGTTATAACTTATTTTGTTTACTGGGCCAATATTTATCGGCCTGATTAAGGCATAATGATATCGGTCCATTGTAGAAATAATAATGGGTTTCCATAGTTGATTCAGAAGAGGATGCACAATGTTGGGCCGATACAGTATATACTGTACATTCAAGAAATGGATACCTGTCTTTCATTAAAAGGGCCAATATATTGTGCCCGTAAATTGGTAGAACAT
Organism: Paralithodes platypus; assembly: GCA_032716605.1. Lineage (NCBI taxonomy): Eukaryota > Metazoa > Arthropoda > Malacostraca > Decapoda > Lithodidae > Paralithodes > Paralithodes platypus. The sequence goes on from CM064524.1 coordinate 20,398,567, forward strand.
TGTTGGTCCTACATTATATTTTAAATGGCTCACCAATCTCCGCCATCATTATGGAATATATATGTTGGGCCAGTACTGGCATATCGCCTTTACCAAATAATGTCATCTACCTGCATTGGGCCTATATGTATCGGCCATAATGTGGCCAAAATATATTGGCCCCCTGTTGAACTTATTAATGATTTTCATAATAGATAGGTTGTTGGATGATAGATATTGGGCCAATATTGGCAACTATATGAAGGTAAAATATGTGTTTTTTTGTTTTTATATCGGGCCAATATATGTTGGCCATGATATTCTATAACGGTATTGGTTCAATATATTTTTCATAAATATTTTCCTTTGTCCGTTTTGGGGCAGGATACATGATGCTGGTCCAGCATTAACAAATGATGTTATTAAGTATAACTTATTTTCCTTAATGGGCAAATATTTATCGGCCTGATTAAGGCATAATGATATCGGTCCATTGTAGAAATAATAATGGGTTTTCATAGTTGATTCAGAAGAGGATGCACAATGTTGGGCCAATACAGTATATACATTAAAGAAATGGATAATTATTTTTAATAAAAGGGCCATTATATTGTGGCCGTAGACTGGTGGAACACTGTTGGTCCTACATTATATTTGAAATGGCTTGCCAATCACCGCCATTATTATGGAATATTTATTTTGGGCCAGTACTGGCATATTGCCTTTACCAAATAATGTCATCTACCTGCATTGGGCCTATATGTATCAGCCATAATGTGGCCAAAATATATTGGCGCCCTGTTGATCTTATTAATGATTTCCATAATAGATAGGTTGTTGGATGTTATCTTAAAACGTTAATTATCATTAGTGAGACCTCATATTGATTATGTTGTCCAATTTTGGTGTCCTTATTACAGAATGGACATAGATTCGTTGGAGAGAGTACAGCGAAGAATGACACAAATTATTAATAGAAATCTGCCATATGAAGAAAAGTTGAACAAAATTAGGCTTACATTCGTTAGAAAGACGCAGAGTTAGAGGGGATATGATAGAAGTGTTCAAGTGGGTTAGTGGGATTAATAAAGGGGACATGACAAATGTACTGAAGTTCAGTGATAGCGAAAGAACTCGAAAAAATTGTTTCAAATTAGACAAATTTCGTTTCAGAAAAGATATAGGCAAATATTGGTTTGGTAACAGATTTGTAGACATGTGGAATAGGCTACCAAGTGATATGGTATGATCAAGAACGATAGGGAGCTTTAAGGCAGCCCCGCCCAGGGAAGTACTACCGCCAAGGTTTCGGGAGACTCAGGGAATAGCCTGAATTCCATTTTCTCTCCCAGGCCTTGGTAGCTGGATACATATCTTTCTGCCTCACACATCAGGGGTATCAGGAAAACCCTCTTTATATAACATACACATCCAACTTCACGACATTGCCCTACATCGCTATCCTCTATCCATAAAACACTACTCTTCCCACTACATATCATACATGTAACACCATACACTTACCTAATAAATATGGCAGTACAATTGTTAAGAGCAAACCTGGTGGTCCCTCGGATATCCACCCCCGGCAGGGTTGGGTCATTGACACAGGGCCCTCCCGGTCGTCATCATGCGACTGTGTCAAGAGCATTGCAACGTCCCAAGGCTGCTCGTCGGTGCAGCTTTTTCTTTAGTAATATAAGGGAACTTCACTCTAACATCAATTCTGTACACAAATTTCTTGAAGCAGAATCCCCTACTCTCCTTTTTTTGACAGAGACTCGAGTAACATCCACATCTGACACGTCTAGATTTAATTTTCCAGGTTATCAACTGCTCCAAAATTTCAGACCTAAAGGAGGTGTATGTTGCTTCGCAAAATCTGAAATTGCCCTGGAGGAGGTTACTAGTTTCAATTCTCCCTATTTTGATTATTCTATATACAAATTATTTTCTGCTGGTAAATTTAAATACATATGTTGCATCTACCGTTCCCCAAATACTCCTCCAGAGCAAAGTCTTTTTGATTATCTGTCCTCACAACTCAGTGTCCTCAACTTAAATGCTTCTTCTGAAATCACTGTGTTGGGTGATTTTAATGTCCATAATGTTGAATGGCTCACTCATTCAGCCAGGACTGATGATGCTGGTCTTGAATGTGAGCTATTTGCAGACTCATTTGATCTTACTCAACTAGTCAACCAACCCACCCGTGTACCAGATAATCCTAATCATAATTCCCACCTACTGGACTTATTTTTAACAACGAATTCAGAAAATTATGATGTTACAGTGAGGTCCCCGCTTGGATCTTCTGATCACTGTTTGATACAGGCCACCTGTCTATCACCTACCACACCTTCCCACTCTGAACCTGTTATGGTGACTAAATGGCATTACGATAGGGCAGACTGGGAGGATCTTCAAGGTTTCTTTATTGATATTCCCTGGACCTCTTTCTTTTCTAATGATGCACACTCCACCTTGAGCCACATACAAGATTTTGTAAAAATTGGAATGGAAACTTGTATTCCTCATCAAAAGTACAGTAAAAGATCGAATTCACCTAAATGGTTTGACCATAATTGTGCTAGAGTAACTGAACAAAAAGCAATAGCCTACAATGCATACACAAGATCAAAAACACATGAAGCCTTTAATTACTTTTGAAACATCAGAAATCATGCCAAAACTGTATTAAACCTAACTAAATCAAACTTTCTCCACAAGCAGGTAAATAAACTTCTAAATAATCCAAATGATAACAAAATATTTTGGTCTACTCTTAACTCATTCAAATCCAACTTCACTACTGCTTCATACATTCCACCATTAAAATCTCCGACTGGCAATCTTGTAAGTGACCCACGAGGTAAAGCTAACCTTCTTGCAGATATTTTCTCCACCAATTCAACCTTAGATGAAATAAATCAAGATGTCCCTGTACTTAATTTTAATTCGCCTGAAATTCCCTCACTTAAGATCCACACCAGACATGTCAAAACTATTTTGCAGAATCTCTCAGTAGATAAGGCTCCTGGTCCAGATGAAATTCCTCCAATAGTACTTAAGCATTGCTCCTTGGTGCTCGCTCCTGTATTGGCAACAAATGTCCGTCTGTGTACAGTGGCGTCACCAGGGGGGGGCTTGGGGGGGCTTAGCCCCCCCAAATCAAGGACTCAGCCCCAAAAAAAATGCAAACCCCAAAACTGCCAAAAGTAATTAAAATAAATAAATACAAATTAAATAATAAATAATGCATAACCAGTTCACCACATTCACCAGCCCTGCATCCAACCCCCCCCCCCCCCCAATCTATTTTGTATTAATTGATCCATATAGGTTAAATACGAATTGTTTATGTAATGTGAATATTTATTCACAATTTACATAAACCTATGGCTATGACTCAAATCATAATAGTAATATTAGTAAGTTTCCCCTATATTTTCACCAAGGTTGGTTTTCTTTGAAGCTTGAGCCTTTGGGAAGGGTCAGCCAGGCAATAAGTATGGACATTTACAACCCATTTGCTCTAGCCATTTAGCGAATTACAAAGGTTAGGGGTCACAATTTCTGGCCAACCTATAATGAATGGACTATAGTTTGATAGTATATGAAGAAAAAACTATTCTCTGCACATAGGCTTTATACCATACAATAACCATTGGCCTTGTAACTTACTGACTGATGCCTGGTATCAGGCTCATCAATATTTATGTGTCATATGTTTCTTACTTATACACATTTTTAGGCCTCAAAAAGGCCCCAGAAACTGCTCAAATTTCCAAAAATTTCCGGGGCCGCTTACAGCGCCTCCCCGGACCCCCCAGCTACTCAGGCTCGCTTCGCTCACCACCCACCCACCTATCTATGCCAGGGCTACAGCCCCCCCAAAATTTTACCCCTGGTGACGCCACTGTCTGTGTACTCTTACCTCATGCTTCCCAGTACCCTGGAAAGAAGCAAACATTCATCCAGTTCCTAAAAAAGGTCCCTCTTCAGATCCATCAAACTACAGACCAATAGCTATAACTTCCACTCTTGGTAAAGTCTTTGAAATTATATTAAATAATCACATAATTAAGCATCTTGAGAATAATAAATTAATCAGTGATAGGCAATATGGTTTTAGACGATGTCAATCAACTGCAGACATTCTTTGCCTTCTTACGCATCAAATCAACCAAGCTACAGACCAACATGGTGAAACGCATACAATAGCACTGGATATATCAAAGGCATTTGATAGAGTCTGGCATCAATCCTTATTGTCGAAGATGTCACACTACGGCCTTGCATCATTAGTTCCACTAATTTCTTCTTATCTTCATAACAGAAAAATATGTGTAATGGTAGATGGCCTTTATTCTCAATTTCACTCAATAAATGCTGGTGTTCCCCAGGGATCAGTTTTGGCCCCAATTCTGTTCCTCATTCATATCAATGATCTCATATCTACCACTCATAATCCAATACATTCCTACGCAGATGACTCAACACTCCACAGTTCCTTCACATTTACCAATTCTTTCACCCAACCCGATCTTATAAATTCAAAATAAACACTGCAATTTCTCTGAACCAGGACCTTTCTAGAATTAATGGATGGGGACAAAAGAATCTAGTTTCCTTTAATGCACAGAAAACTAAGTACATTAAATTTTCTAACCGACAGAATCTCACTGACTCCCATATATTTTTTAATGATGTAAATATTACCACTTCCCCTAGTATTGACATTCTCGGTGTAACATTAACTACTAACTTGAGCTGGACACATTATGTTAGAGGCATTGCTAAGAATGCCTCTAAAAAACTGGGACTCCTGTACAGAGTTTGAGAATTCTTCACTGACGAGCAGTTGGCCGTAATATATAAAAGTCATGTGCGTTCTCAGATGGATTACTGTTCACCTCTGTGGGGTGGAAGTGGAGTGGTTGCATTGAGGCAGGTGGACAAAATTCAAAATAAAGTTATTAGATTAATCAATAACCCTGCAATCACACAGGACCTTCCTACATTATCCATACGAAGAAACGTTGCATCCCTTGCATTATTCTACAGATATTTTCACAGCAATTGTTCCGAGGAACTTGCTTCAATTGTGCCGCCTCTCCACACCTTACCCCGTAGAACTAGGGCAGCTGAGAGCGCCCATGAATTTACACTTTCTCCTCCACAATGCAGAACTTCTGCTTATCAGAATTAATTTATCCCCCGAGCTACTACTCTTTGGAATTCACTTCCCTCGAATTGCTTTCCACAAACTTACAATCTACAAATGTTTAAATCCAGTTGTTACAAACATTTTATGAATGGAGGATGCCTTTAGGCACATGGACCTTTTTGTTTTATCTGTGTTTTTCCTTCCTCCGTTCATTGTCTCTTTAAAAAAAAAAATAAAAAAAATAAAAAAAAAATATATAAAATTAGATAGGCATATGGACGAGAAGGGTTGAGTATGAGGGGGGATCTGCCGGGTGTGGGCCAATCGGCGCTCTGCAGACTCCTGTAATCCTGTGTTTATCTCTGACTGTTTTGGTGAGGTCAGTCCTCAAGGTATTAATGAGTTGGGTCTGTAATTAGGCCTTGTAATTGGGGTTGGGTGTGACAGGGACCTGCCTTGTGTGAGCCGATCGGCTTCCTGCAGACTCCCATTTTCTTATATTCTTATATTGGGCCAATAATGGCAACTACATGAATGTAAAATATGTTCACTTTTTTGTATCGGGTCAAAACATGTTGGCCATAATATTCTAAAGCGGTATTGGTTCAATATATTATTTATAAATGTTTTCCTGTGTCCGTTTTGGGGCAGAATGCATTATGCTGGTCCAGCATTAGCAAATGATGTTAATAAGTATAACTTATTTTGTTTATTGGGCCAATATTTATTGGCCTGATTAAGGCATAATGATATCGGTCCTTTGTAGAAATAATAATGGGTTTCCTTAGTTGATTCAGAAGAGGATGCACAATGTTGGGCCGATACAGTAAATACATCCAATAAATGGATAACTATTTTTAATAAAAGGGCCAATATATTCCCAGCAAACATTGGAACTACGGGCCAATGCCGGCAAGTCTGGAATGTAGGCTTTCTCATATTGGGCCAATGTATGTTGGCCAGAATATTCTGAAAGTATGTCTGTCCATAGTAAATTTATAAAAAAGTTTTCCTTTGTCCGTCTTTGGGTTGGGTTTGCAGTGTTGGGCCAGCACCGACACTTAACAGGATTCAGGATAACTTATTTTCTGTATTGGGCCAATGTGTAACAGCCAAATAATTGCGTAATTATATCAGCCCAATATAGAAATGATAAATGTTTTCCATCATTGGATACGGATAAGATGCCCAATGTCGGGCCGATACTGTTATATAGCAAAAAGTAAAGGATATTGTTTTTCTTGTATTGTGTAGATGTACTTTGGGCATAAGAAGGCAACATTTTGTTTTTTCATTATCATATTCAAAATGGTTTTCCATTCACTGGCATTAGATTGGACTCCAGGTGTTGGGCCATTACTAGCATATAACATTAATAAAGGGTATTGTTTGCCTGTGTTGCGCATACGTTTAGCGGCCAAAATTCGGCCAAGCTATATCGGCCCAATACTGAATAAATAATTTTTTTCCATCATAGGATAGTAGATGGATGGCAGATGTTGGGACAATATTGGCAAATATAGTGGATGATAACAGATGATGGCTTTCCTATACCTGGCTATTGTCTTTCGGCCAGAAAATGGCAAACTTGTATTGGTCCAATATATTATTCAGTATGATTTTCCATTAACCGGTAATTGGTTGTCTTTAATAATTGAGGCCAATACTGGCATTAGCTAGTCATGATGGATAATGAACTTTCTGTGTTGGGCCAATAAGTAACGGCCTTGAAGTGGCAAAGTTGTATCGGCCCAACTTTAATGTAATCAATATTTTCAATCATCGAGAATTGTGTGGTTGTCAGACCTTGGGCCAATACTGGCATATAACGGAAAGTAAGAGATGATGACTTGCCTATATCGTGCCGTTGTATGTAGCCCAGAAAAAGGCACAAAGATAGTGGTCTAATATTATGTTCATTACTATTTAACATTAACCGGCCTAAGGTAGTCTTCCATATGTAGGACCAATACTGGCATATTGCAGTACTAAAGAAAAACAGTTGTCCTGTATTGGGCATAATAGCATAGCGGCAAATAAATGGCCAAATTATTTCGACCCAATATTGAATTCATAAATGAATTTCCCTATGTGATAGTTGGTGTTTGCCAGATGTTGGGCCAATACAAGAATAGAAGAGAAAGAAAGAGATAATGGCTTCCTTACATCGGGCCATTGTACTTCGGCCAGAAAAAGGCAAAACTTTATTGGTCCTTTATCATATTTAGAGTGGCTTTCCGTTAATCGGCATTGTGTTTGGTACCAGATGTTCGGCTGGTACTGGCATATAACCATACTAAAGGATATTTGATTTCCTATATGAGACCAATGTATAACAGTTTAGAAATGGCAAAAGGATATCGGCCTGATATGATATAGATCAATTGTTTCTATAATGGGATATTGGGTGGCTGTCAGATGTTGGAGTGATACTGTTATGTTACTAAACAAAACGGATAATGTTTTTCTTATATTGGGTCTATGTACTTTTTCCATAAATAGGCAATATTATGTTGGTCCAATATTATTATTCAAAATAGTCTTCCATTCACTGGGCGTTGGATTGGGTTCCAGGTGTTTGGCCACTATTGACATAAATCATTACAAAAAGATATTTGCTTATGTTGGGCATATGTACAGTATAGCGGCCAAAAAACTACCAAGCTATATCAGGCCAATACTGTATTTATAAATGTTTTTCATCATAGGATAGTAGATGGATGGCAGATGTTGGGACAATACCGGTATATATATATATAGTGGATGATACGAGATGATGGCTTTCCTATACCTGGCCATTGTGTTTCGGCCAGAAGATGGCAAACTTGTATTGGTCCAGTATCTCATTCAGTATGATTTTCCATTAACCGGTAATTGGTTGCCTTCACAAATTGGGGCCAATACTGGCATTAGCTAGTCATGATGGATAATGAACTTTCTGTGTTGGGCCAATGAGTAACGGCCTTGAAGTGGCAAAGTTATGTCGGCCCAACTTTAATGTTATCAATATTTTCAATCATCGAGAATTATGTGGTTATCAGACCTTGGGCCAATACTGGCATATAACGGAAAGTAAGAGATGATGACTTGCCTATATCGGGCCGTTGTATGTAGCCCAGAAAATGGCCCAAAGATAGTGGTCTAATATTATGTTCATTACTATTAAACATTAACCGGCATAAGGTAGTCTTCCATAATTATGTAGGACCAATACTGGCATATTGCAGTACTAAAGGATAACAGTTGTCCTGTATTGGGCATATGCATAGCAGCAAATAAATGGCCAAATTATATTGACCCAATATTGAATTCATAAATGAATTTCCCTATGTGAAGAGATAATGGCTTCCTTACAACGGGCCATTGTACTTCGGCCAGAAGAAGGCAAAACTTTATTGGTCCTTTATCATATTTATAGTGGCTTTCCGTTAATCGGAATTGTGTTTGGTACCAGATGTTCGGCTGGTACTGGCATATAACCATACTAAAGGATATTAGATTTCCTATATGAGACCAATGTATAACAGTTTAGAAATGGCAAAAGGATATCGGCCTGATATGAAATAGATAGATGTTTTCTATAATGGGATATTGGGTGGCTGTCAGATGTTGGGGTGATACTGTTATGTTACTAAGCAAAAAATATATTGTTTCTTATTGGTAGATGTACTTTGGCCATAAAAAGGCAATACTTTGTTGGGGAAAGGTGCTGGGAACGGCCTCTGGGGCAGTCTGGAACCGGTGTCCTCGGGACGGTAAATTTTCCTGGCGAGCTTCCACTTAGCTGACTATGACAATTACAACATCACAGAAAACACCCAAGTCTGATGAACACATAATCTCACCGGGGACGGCATGCAGCCTCCCGAGCGTTCAGGCTTACTAATGTGAATGTAGGAAGTTTGAGTGGCAGATCAAATGAAGTTGTGGAAGCACTTGAGAGAAGAAGAGTGGATGTGTGCTGCACCCAGGAAAGCCGATGGAAGTGGTGCGGTGCACAGTGGATAGTTGGCAAAAAACAAGAGATACAGGATCTACTGGAAGGGAGATGAGTCTGGAAAAGCAAAAGAAGGAGTGAGGGTTTTGGTGGCCGAGGAGTGAGAGAAGAGTGTTCTTCAGATCAAGAGAGTAAAATAATGGAAGATTGATTGTACTGAAGCTGAAAGTTGGTGAAAGAATACTGAATGTGATATCAGCCCCACAGGTTGGTTTGAGTAGAGAACGGAAAGATTTCTGGAACGACCATAATTTGTGTTGTTTCGGGCCTCTTTGAGAATGACACCACAGTAATAGACCGTAACCTAAATGGGAATGTGGGAGCACGTGCTGATGTGTATGTGGGCATTCATGGAGGAAATGGATTCGGAAGGAAAAATCTAGAAGGCGAATGTATACCGGAGTCCTGTTACACTTTACATGGTAGTGTGTAACATAAAGTTCAAGAAATGGGTGAGTTATCTGATCACATACAATTCTGGGGGTTCCAGTAGCCAGATAGATTATTTCCTGGTGAACATGTAGAAAGACAGGAAGTGGTTTAGGGATGTAGGCTAAAGGTTATCCTGAGTGAGAATGTATCTCTCAACATAAGCTCCTAGTATGTGACATGATATTAAAGCGAGATCTTGTGTGCAAGAAGGTATGCATGCCAAAAAGGAAATTAAGGTTGTTGAATAAATCAGAATATAGAGATAGGTTTTGCAGCGAACTGGAGAAAATGGATAGGAATAGGGGCACTAGATCACTTGATGTAGGTAGTCACTGGAACTTCCTTGAACGTAGCCTTCTTGCTGCCACTGGCAAAGATATTTACTTAAAGCTAGGGATCTGTATCTTGTGTTTGTAAAACTGGAAAAGGCCTTTGATAAGGTGCCCAGGAATGTTGTACAGTGGTCCCTGAGAAAACTTGGTGTAGAGGAGTGGCTGGTGTGTGTGCTATAGTGAAAATGTACGAGGACTCTCGCAAACGGAAGTGAGGGTGAAAGGAATACTGAGTGAGGAGGTTGCAGTCCATGTTGGAGTTCACCAAGGTTTTTTGTTGAGCCCTCTCCTCTTTGTTATAGTTTTGGAGGCCCTATTAGGAGATTTTAGAACTGGGCTCCCATGGGAACTGCTATACACAGATGGTTTAATTCTAATCACAGAAAATGTGCAGGATACCGAGGTTCAGAAGGTAGAGTGAGGGCATGACAAACAAAGAATTAAAAGTTAATATCAATAAAACCAAGGTTTTTGCACAGTAGCTTGGGCCGTGGAAATGTAGAAAAAAACAGTGCATACCCATGTGCAGTATGCAGAAAAGGGGTGGGCGTGAATTCAATTCAGTGTAGCATCTGTCGTTTCTGGGTACTTTATGGGAAGAAGCACTGTAGTAGAATAAATGGACCTCTGCCGAGGAAGAAAGCTGAAATTGAGAAATTTGGGTGTAGAGTATGCAAACCTGAGCTTGTGTTGAATGATCGGCTCGGGAGTGTGAACCGTGGCAATGTGTCGCTGGAGATGGTGAACAAGTTTTGCTACTTGGGAGATACCATCTCTGCCGGTGGTGGGGCCGAGGCCGCCACTATTGCCAGAATTAGATGCAGCTGGGGAAAGCGCAGAGAACTGCTGCCAATTCTAACCATGAAACGACTCCCTCTCCCCTGAAAGAAAAAGGTTGACACTTCATGTATTAGTAGCGCAATGACCTACATTATATGTGCTTCAGAAACGTGGCCTGTCAAAGTGGATGATATCAACAGATTATAATGCCTAATAATGATAGGCCTGTAGGCTACATGATGATGTTTTCACGGTTTAATCAATAATGGTTCCACCACACCAGGACTTTCACCCATTTTTCCCATCATCTAGATTGCTCAGTTAATGATTTATCAGATTCCATGTTAAGTTCTGTGAAGTTAGAGACAATAGGCCTACCAGTACAATTTTTTCAATACCAATTCAGTAGCACTTCTACTGAATCTGAAAGCTAGTAGTCTACCAAATACAACTATCATTTCTGTAGATTTGGATATTTATCATGATAAAAGTACTGTAGATGGTGTTAGTGACCTGGAAACTGAGGCAGATGGCTCGGAAATAAAAGTCTGTGACTTATGTAATTATCTTAATAATTTTGCAAAAGTTTTAGGTTAAATTACAAGCAAAGAATTTTATATATCCTCCAAGGTTATTCAAAGTATTGTGGAGTGCTTTCAAACCATATGTATTCACTAGGAAATTCATTTTCTCCACTATCTAGAATCTAGATCTCTGTAGATCTCTATTTATCTCTCTCTCTCTCTCTCTCATCTCTCATATATATATATATATATATATATATATATATATATATATATATATATATGTTTATATATACAGTATAATAATAAGGTTTGGTGCTACATGTTTGAGAAATTCGTTTTTCGCGCGAATATTGTGGGTCCTAGACTCCTACAGCTGACTGAGCTGAACAAAAAACATACCAATATAGACCTTCTGTCACCCGTGAGAAGAGGTTGAAATTAATTGTATTAGAACAGAGTTCAAGTTAGAAGTCTCGGATATAAGCTGTAACCAATAGTGTGGCGACTTATATTCCCTATGTTTACATCTCAGCTCAGCCAATCACAGGTTGCCATTCTCTCCGTCTAGGTACCATAGTCACGTGACGTTACCCGCTCGCCAGTCACCAGCTGTTTCCATTCGGTTGTCAACCACGGTCCGCGACGGATGTGTTCTTTGCCTTGTGCCTGGTGATATCCCTCTGCCCTGTGTATCCCTCTGGCAAGTTTAGGGCTTGGCCAGGGGTGTAAGCTCAGTGGAGTGGGCTAGTGACATGCGGTTCTGGACTAAGTTTGCTTCGCTTATGGACTTGGACGATTGTGTACTTAGCTGGTCGGCAGCTTGCCGGTCGCCTAGCCGAGCTCGGTGTGTGTGGGGCTGTGGAAGGTGGGGTGTTGTGCTGCTGTGCGACAATTGGAGTGACTCCTATTACGGTCCTAGTGGTGTAGGCTGCCCAGTGTATCCCCCAGGCAAGCTGGTGACTTGGCTTGGGGTTGCTAGCACTGTCGGGTGTGCGGCGGATAGTGTTGTGAAGTGTTATGTGTTGGGCCTGTGGGCGCCTCCACTGACATGGTGGGGACAACTTTGGTGGAGGGAGCTGGCCCGGGTGATCCCCCCCCTGGTGTTCTGGAACATATGGGTTCCCGCCATGCCCAGGGATCCAAACGTGGTAGTGAGACCCTAGACCGTCCGGATGGTGGTGTTAGCCTGTCGGATGGGAGCGCACAGAAACTGGCACGGTCGGAAGGCGGTTCCAAGCAGCCATTGGAGTTCATTCGCCCGGATGAAGTGTTGGTGGATAATCCGTCGATGGTAACGTACATTATTACTCATGATCCTATGTCCATTGAGCCTGTTTTTAATGCGCCTTCCAAGATTACCCGTGCCATCAATGATTCAGTATTTGCCAAATATGTTCGGGCAGGTGATACGCGGGTATTAGGCCGTGGTACTGCAGTCTGTATCTCCATTGCACGTCAGTTGGTGTGATCGTTGGAGGACTCCCCGGTCGACATGGTTAAATTCGGGGATTGGTCCGTCAGATGCCGGATTTCTATCTCACCTGAAGATCCAGCATACTCCTGGGGGAAGATCGGGCCTGTAAGCAGTGCAGTTTCTGATGTGGACATATTGCAGGGTTCACGTGCTTTGGCTGGTGACCCGATGTCGTTGGAGGAGGTGACTCGGCTTATGAAACGAAACGACGACGGTTCCCGGTCGGCCTCTAATGTGGTCCGTCTGAGGTTTACGGGGCCACTGCCGAAGAAGCTTCTACTGGGTCATGTCTGCTACTCAGTCGAGCCGTACCACTTTCGCATGTTGAGATGCTTTAAATGCCATCTATTTGGTCACAGCTCCCTATCCTGCAGAAATAAGGTGCGCTGTGAGACATGTAGTCGTTTTCATCCGAAACGGTCTGGTGAGGGGACCTGTTCGAATGCGCCGAAGTGCTTTTTCTGCAATGGTCAGCATAGGGTGTCAGCGTCTTCATGCTTGGTCTATCGTCAAGCATTGCAGAAACACGAGGAATACCGGGAGGGGGACGTGACCCTCGTGGCACACAATCAGTTTCTTCGATCTCTTAACCCTCGCAAGCGTTCCGGCCCATCCCATGCAGCTACCGCGGTAGGATCTGGCCCCTCCACTCCCCGTCGGTCATCTCGGGAGGTGAGGGGTGATCTGTCCTATGCCTCTGTCGCCTCTCCAAATCGATTCGCCCCCCTTCCGGATCAGATGGATGAAGTGGTGCTATCACAGGATGTTGATGATGTTGATGCCCCAGGTGTCCGTCGTGTGTTGGGAGTGTCGCGCCTGCCGACTTCTTCCGCGAGTGTGATATTTCATCGCCCAGCTACGCCGCCCTCTCCTCGTCCACGCTTCGTAGCTGATGCCCCTCATCGTGCCGTTCTCTGTGGATCTCGTGGAGTACCGGTCCCCGGGACCCGCGACAATGGTTCCCTGGCGACGGCTCCGGCCTCTCGGCCGAGTCTGCCCGGTGTCCCGCGGCGTGCACGCGGGGCACGTCCATCTCCGGCCTCCAATACGGGTGTCTCTCCTGAGGGGCTCTCGTCCTCCTCACCTTCCTCTGACGCCTCTCCGCGGTTACCTACCCTGGAATCATTTGGCCTCCTTCTCTCGGAGTTATGGGATCTCATACAAGAGGGGCTCTCTTTTAAGGATATTTGTTTACGGATGTTGCGTAGATTGTTCTCGCTCCTCATGTCACCGTAATGGCGCCAACTACTGAAAGGCGGCTGATTTTATGGAATGCTCGCTCATTGTGCCGCAAGACTCACGATGTACGCCATCTGATTGAGAGAGTATCCCCTTTTCTTGTGGGAATATGTGAATCCTGGATGACGGATAAATTAACGCTCCGGTTCCCTGGTTTTACCATGTACCGGGCTGACAGGGGTACTAGAGGTGGGGGTTTAGTTCTCTCTGTCTCTGACAAAATTCCCAGCAAGGAAATCTCCCTGCGGGGTTATGGAGGTGGCGTCATGGAGGTCATAGCTGTATCCATCGCCATTGACAATGGTTGGGCCTCGGTGCTCCTATGCTACAACCCTTGTCGCCATGTTACGACGGGCGAATTCGAGCACTACTTCAGCCAGCTGCCCTCACCCCGTCTTGTGATAGGCGACTTCAACGCTCGTCATCATTTTTGGGATCCGGCTGTTGGCCGTGCCTCCACTAACCAGTCCGGCGCTTCCCTCTTCAGTGCTCTATTGGGCGGCAGTACCCTCAGCCTCCTCACGACCCCTGGACTGCCCACTCGTATAGACCCCCGCACTGCTGCTCCCTCGACCTTGGATCTGTGTCTTGGAGATGGCATTTTTCAAGGAGCGGAATTTCGGGTGGGGCCCTATATGGGCAGTGACCATCTCCCTGTTGTGATGACTGTTCCAGGCTTGGCTCTTCAGGACACTATTAAGGCTCGTCCTCGATGGGCTTTCAGGGACGATGGCTGGCGGAATTATGCCGTTAGCCTGCCCCATTATGATGCCTCGGCCGCAGATTCCCTAGGCCAGGTGGCGGCGGACGTATCGGTGTGTATGGTCGAGGCTGCGGAGAGCGCTTTCAAGAGGACAGGGGCGACTCATTCCTCCCGCCCATCGGTGCCCTGGTGGACACCGGAGTGCGCAGCGGCGGTGATTGCTCGTCGGCGTGCTTGGAGGGAATGGAGTAGGTGTCCTGGTAATGAGTTGAAGCGGGCCTTCCGGAAGGCGGATGCTATCTGTACCAGGGTGCTGCTGGCGGCGAAGAGAGCTGCGTGGGGGGTTCACTGCACTGGATTAAAGTATGCGGGGTCCTGTAAGAAAGCTTGGGGTTTTGTAAGGAAAATGAACGGTCAGCGGGTCAATACGTCCTTCCCGTTATCGGTCAATGACGGTATTATATGCGACCCTCAAGACCAGGCTGAGTCATTGGCGACTTTCTTTTCCGAGAAGTTTGGTCGGCCAGTTCCCCTGCTGGCGGAAGATCGTCTTGAAACGTTGATCTCCTTCCACACTGAATCTCCGCCCCCTGCAGACCTAGCTCGTCCATTGACAAAGGCTGAATTTCGACGTGCCCTGGCCAGCCTTCCAAAGGGTAAAGCGATGGGGCCTGATGACGTGGCGAACGAGATGCTCACTCATATGTCCCACGCAGCTCAAGCCTCCTTACTTGCCTTATATAACTTGAGCTGGTGTTCGAGCGTTTTTCCGGCACCTTGGAAACGTGCTCTACTCCTCCCGTTCCCCAAACCTGGTAAAGACCCAGCACTCCTGTCATCCAGACGGGGTATCTGCCTCCTCTCTGTGGTAGGCAAGCTCATGGATAAAATAGTTCTTGCTCGGATGTCTTGGTGGTTTGAGTACAACAATTTACTGTCCGATGACCTCGGGGGATTCAGGCCAGGTCGTGGTACAATTGACGTGTTGCTCCGGTTTGAGCATCTCGTCCAGGATGCGTACCGTAAAAAAAGGTACTCCTGGCGGCGTTTATTGATGTCGCGGGGGCGTTTGATGCTGCATCGCACACTGGGATACTGTACAAACTGGGTGAACTAGGGGTGAGAGGACAAGTGCTCTCCTGGTTCTGCAGCTTCTTAATGGGCCGGACTTTCTCAGTCTCCGTGGGGACGGCACGCTCGCAGCAGTTTCCAGTACACTGTGGGGTCCTTCAGGGATCGGGCCTCAGTGCTTTTCTGTTTAATGCCCTTATGTCTGACTACCCTCGGTCCCCCTCAACATCCACGCTGGTATATGCTGACGACATCACCCTCGTCTGTTGGGCAGACACCCTCCCTCAGGCACAGGACTTACTACAGGCGGCAGTTAACTCTTTCAATGACTGGGCGCATCGTTGGGGTCTCAGTCTCAATCGCCAGAAGAGTGCTCTCATGTGCTTTACTCTGAAGACAAAACTCCCTGGCGTACCACGGGTGTCCTTAGGTGGGGCACAGATGCCATACCGTACCAGGCACAAATTCCTTGGGATGTGGTTGGACGGGCCTGTCCTTACTTGGCATCCGCACATTGAATATCTACGGACGTCCTGCTTGAAGCGCCCGGATCTGATGAAGAGTATTGCCGGGTCTCGGTGGGGGACTTCCAGGGATGATTTGCTGCGATTTTATGAATCGTTCGTCAGGAGTAAGATCAGGTATGGCAGTGCCGTCTACGGATCAGCGTCAGCGTCGGTCCTGGGCAGGCTGGACATCGTGCACAAGACGGCGCTTCGCATCGCAATGGGTGCATTCTGCTCTTCCCCTACTATATCCCTCCAGGCGGACTCAGGCCTGCTGCCCCTTTCCTCGGATAGGATCTACCAAGAATGTAAGTGGATGATGAGGGTCGCTCAATTCCCGGTGTCCCATCCCCTTGCAGTCCTCCATGCCGTGTCCGGGGTGGCATCTGCGGCCCCACACTGGCCAGTGCGCCGTCGACAACCCTTCCTCGTCCGTGGACTCCAACACTACCGGCGGCTGAACATACCTGCCCCTCGCCTGTCCCCCGTACCCATGTTGTCGCCTGTGCCTCCATGGATGGACCTCTCGTCGCACTTACGCCTTACCTTTGCCGACAACTTCAAGAAGGACCGGGACTCGGCGATGGCACGAACCCTCTTTGCAGAATTGAGTCGCACCAAATTCACGGACATTTTCGCATCTACACTGATGGATCGCTCGTCCCGCCCTCCGCTACTGCGGCGGTCTTTTATGAGGATCTGTCTCTTTGCCAGACCTGGAGGCTGTCTGGCCGCCATCCAATAGTAGCGGCGGAATTGTTTGCGATATATCGTGCAATGGTGTTTGTCATGAATAACCTACGTCCCCAACCTGTCGTCATATACACGGACTCGCTGTCATCTTTGCATCTCCTCAACTCGCCTCGACCTTCCTCCTACGCTTCCCTGGTATTTCGGATTCAAGGTCTCATTCTCCGCTGTCTTGATCCCCCTTGGATGGTGATCCTGCAGTGGGTGCCTTCCCATGCAGGGATCAGTGGTAATGTCGTGGCGGACCAAGCTGCCTCACTGGCGCACTCCTCAGCTGTGGTGGAGCCCCTCCAGGAAGACCTGCGCACTCATGCCTCTACAGTCCGCCTAGCCTGCAGACACTTGTGGGATGTTGAACTCCGCCTCGCACTGCAGGCAACGACACTTGGGGCTTATCGGGAGGACTCAGCGATTCAACCTTGGGTCAGACACCCCCTTCGCCCATATGATGTCGCTCTCACGAGGATCCGCATTGGCCACACGGCACTCTCTGCCCATCTCCACCGTCTGAACATCATCGGTAGTCCTAATTGCAGGTGGTGCTCTCGGCCTGAGACGATCGTCCATGTCATCGCCCACTGCCCGCGCTTTTACTCCCACCGCCTGCTCCTCCAGGAACGTCTTCGTCATCTGGGGATCCGTGACTTATTGCTTCCGACCATCCTTGGAGGCAGGGGCCTCACCGAGGGAGTACGGGTGCGGGCAGTCCGGCTGGTCTGCACCTATCTGAAGACGACCGGCCTCGTGCATTGCATGTGACGACTTTACTGCCACACAGGAGACAGGGCAATTAACGGACGGGATTCTTCGTCTGCTCGCCCTTAAAAGCCACCAAGAACCAAGAAGAAGAACCAGCTGTTTCCAATATTTAGTGAAAAGAAGTACCCCTCTCGTGTTTTATCGCTATTTTAGTCATATTCCGGCCTAATAATGGTGTCAAGTGACACAGAGTGAGGTAAAAGATTCAGTGATAACGAAAAGTGAAGACAAACTAGTGGTGAGTGGAGGAACAGTGAAGAAGCTCATTCACTTCCACAAAACTCAGATTTGAATTAGCTTAGGGCCTAGGCCTAGGCTACAGTGTTTGGTAGTGTTCACAATTACGGTTACACTTAAGGTCAGGGTGAGGTCCTGTGTAGCGTGCATAACTCTTTTCAGATGCCTATTTATTAAGAAACTGAACAATAGGCCTAGGCTATCTTTAACCGGTTTAATGTTATTTTAATACCACAGATTTTGTTGATATATTTGAAGATAAATAATGAATCTATATGCTCTAAAGATCAAAAGAAAATTTGTTTTAACCCTCGGCAAAACCTAATAAAAAAGTATGGTACTAAAATGTCTTTTTCGTAACAAGGTTGTCAATACGGTACTTCCAGTCATCGATAGCTCTAAAGATCATATGAAAATGTGTTAAACCCTCGGAAAAACCTAATATAAAAGTATGGTACTAAAATTTTATTTTCGTAAAAAGGTTGTCAATATGGTACTTTCCCGTTATCAATGTAAAATCAAGCTGAAGATTGCAGAGTAAACACCATAGACTTCCTCGACTGTTCTTTCACCTTCGTATAACCGACAGCCAATTTTTATTTTTTTTATTAAGGGATTAGTACTCAACCAGCGGGGGTGTGGGGGCAGCAGCCCCCACCCATAGAGCTAGTTTAGGTTAGGTAAGGTTGTTAGGTTACGCTAATGTCATTTCAAATCACTATCGGGGAGCGAGCGTGTCTTAACATCGATCGATAGGCCTAATGGGGAAAATAGGTTTTCCCGAGATTTCTAATTAATTACAAACACTATATATTGATGCAAATGACCAATTTTGTTTATAAAAAACACTCGGAAAATTTGTGGTATTAAAATAACATTTTTCCCTTTAACCTAACCTAGCCTAATCAAAACATAACCTAATTAGGCTAGCCTAGTATCCTATAGGCTAGCCCTATTAGTATATTAGTGGACTAGGCTATTTGACTGTAAATGTAAACATAGGCCTAGGCCTAGGCTATAGGCTATTGTAACATTACCAAATTATTGAGATAGGCCTATAGGCTATCCTAAGTAGGCCTAGGCCTATACAAGTCTCCCCGCATCACAGGATTAGGCTATGCCTAAGCTAGACTATACCAAGATCAATTGTGCGGGCTTAAGTTAATACTTAATAGGCCTAGGCTTAGGATATTTACCAAAAAATGTAGTTATTTCTTTGATAATTAGCCTAGCCTATAGGGGATACAGTACGTTTCGTCACCACCTCTCACGGCTCTCAGACCCGTTTCGTCACCGCGATCTCGGACGTTTCGTCACCATAATGAGCCACTACCATTTCAAGGCCATTGGATGTTGATTTAAGTATTTATGGTTATAATTTGTGATGAAAACTTAGTGATTGGGTAAATCTACAGTTATACTACCCCTCCCCACTACCCCCCACCACCTCCCCCCTTCAAAACACGCCTTTTAGCGTGGTTTTGGATGGTTCAGCAGACGCGGAAACTGGAAAAAAACATATTTTTATAAAAAATTATCACCAACCAGATACGAGTTTTTCAGGTAATTTGCTGTTGTTTGTTTTAGTTTTTATTTGATATAGGCTACAGTGTTGTTTAATACCGAGAACCGTCGCATTTTAGTATTTTTAACATTAGCCTAACTTAACCTAACTTAACCCTTATTTAGCGGGTAGTAAGGTATTTTACACTGTACTGCTCAGCTGGCATAATCCCGAAATATTCGCTCACTTTCACTCACCCTAGCACCGTTACTATGGCTCCAATACGAACGAAACGATCATTTTTGGAAAGAGCAACTCTTTGTCTCCCCATATAAGTCTATTATGGATGTTATGAGTGAGTGTGGAGGGTGGGAAGAGGTGAGGAAGAGGAGGTACTTTTTGGTCTATTTCCCGGGCGCGTTCGGATGCTTTCTCTTTGGCCTGACTTCGGCCTCTCGGGTGTCTACTATTCCTGTGGTCTTATTTTTCTCTTATTTCTCCTTATTTCTGTATTCTCTGTATTCTCTCTCTCTCTCTATCTCTCTCTCTCTCTCACTCCTGTCTGTCTGTCTCTCTCTCTCTCTCTCTCTCTCTCTGGCTCGCTGGCTTTGCCTCTCTCGCGCGCTCTGTCTCTCTCTCTTCCTCATCCGTATATGTAATACTAATTATTATTTTCTCTAATCTCTCTCACTCCTGTCTGTCTGTCTCTCTCTCTCTGGCTCGCTGGCTTTCCCTCTCTCGCGCTCCCTTTCTCTCTTCCTCATCCGTATATTATGTAATTCTCATTATTATTTTCTCTAACTAATCCCTCTATTTCATTTATTTGCTTGTAATATTTCTGTATTATTATATCTTTTTCACTCTTTCTTCAGTTCAGTTTCTGTATTCTCTCTCTCTCTCTTCCTCATCCGTATATGTAATTCTCATTATTATTTTCTCTAATCCCTCTTTCTTTATTTGCTTGTAATATTTCTGTATTATTATATCTTTTTCACTCTTTCTTCAGTTCAGTTTCTGCATTCTCTCTCTCTCTCTCTCTCTGTTTGGCTTGCTTTGCAGGAATTTTGTTTTTGTTTTATATATATATAATATATAATAATTTACTTATCATTACTTACTATATCGTATAAATAATAGTAGGTAGCCAACTTACCATAATACCAATACACCAAACCGATACGCATGCGGTTTTGTTTATCACCTGTTTACTAAAGTGCCACCATTATCGATCTTCTTCGAGCCGAATCGAGCGGGAGGGTTTCCAATTGAAGTTAAATCCGCTAGCGTATATTGTTAGATGTAAGACATGATAAATACCACTAGAAATATGAATTGGCAAAATCCATATAATATCACTTCGAAATTGTTCTGAAATTTCAAAACAAAACCGCTAGTGTAAGTCATTGCTGCTAGATAGAAGTAAAGGTCTCTAGATCTAGCGGAAGTCGCTATACGCATTGGCAGTACTGCACACTTCATTCGTTCATTCATTTTCTATTGAGCTCGTCCTGGAATCTTTACGACTCTGAATCTTACGATTCTATACAGGACTGTCCATTTGTATCGGCACTAGCTCAGAGAAGAGTGTTGAGAGGGGAGAAGGGGTGTTGGAGAGAGAGGAAGCTGTTGGAGTGGCTTTGTTATGTGTGTTTAGTCTGTATACGTCGTCAGGATGTCCCCCTGACTGGGTGCGAGCATGTGAAATATGCTAGGACGTACTACCACACCCACTAAATGTCCGCCGTGGCAGGGATTCGATCCCGGGTCTTGCAGATTCACACGTGAGCGTGCTCACCACTGGACCACCACGGCTCCTGCCGATGGCACACTGCCGACGGCGATACGTTGTTGACATTGTTGTTGATGTTCCAGTGGAGGGATGAACAAAATATTTTCCTTGTCCAATAATAGCTATTTCATAGTCCCACAGGACTTATTTTGATATATTTATGACCCCTGGTATGAAGATATGTTGCCAATATAATAATAGAGACAAATAAATAATTAAAAGGACTAATAACCTAATAATAATGACAAATAAATAATTTACTCTGTGTAACCGAATACTCCCTGTGACCGGACTGGCCATGGCCCATATAGTTCGATTATGGGAGTGATCACTTGTAATGCCAAGCACAACTATTCAATCTGTCGTTGTTTGTATTACCGTAAGAAATTTACGGAACGCCTGAAAATAATACGCTATAAAATGCTTGCAATCAAACTTTCAAGCAATTACAAGGTCACATGCAATTATAAAAAGGTATATTGTAGACCACAATCTTCGCCAAGCTTCGTTGTTGCTTGTATTATCGTGAGAAATGTACCGTACACCCTGGTTTGGTTATCGTGAGAAATTTACCGAACGCCTGCAAATAATACGCTATAAAATGCTTGCAATCAAACTTTCAAGCAATTACAAGGTCACATGCAATTATAAAAGGGTATATTGTAGACCACAATCTTCGCCAAGCTTCGTTATTGCTTGAATTATCGTGAGAAATTTACCGAACGCCTGCAAATAATACGCTATAAAATGCTTGCAATCAAACTCTCAAGCAATTTCAAGGTCACATGCAATTATAAATGTATAGGTAGACCCAGAGAGAGAAAGAGAGAGTGTCGTGATAATATTTATCAATTTTACATAGACTATGACCGCTCGCCACGGCCGACGTGGACCTACTGAGCTTTACTCCACTTATATTCACCCTCCCTCCCTCGCCACACAGGGAATTATATAAGGAAATTACCGTATTTTAGGGTTTTTGCACTCGTGTTGCACGATCGTTGCAAGACAACCAGTGATCGCAGAAGGATGGTTCGGGTGTCATTGGAAAGCTCAATTTATTCCCTTTCAGGGATACATACATGTATTACGCTCTGGGTCTTGTTTATGCATGAAAAAGAGCACGGAAACAACCCCATTTAGGGTTAAAAAAAAACCCTGCTGGGCAGCACAGTGAAATATACTCCACCACCCGCTCGTAAGGTGATAAAATGCTTGCAATCAAACTTTCAAGCAATTATAAAATGTAAATTGTACTTACCAACACCCCCACCAGAATGTTCTTCGTCAGGAACGTCTCCATTTTGCTCAACGGTCTGTGCAACATCAACCACAACATTTGCGACACACGCAAATTATGCTTGGGGTGAAAGCCTATGATCGGCATATTTTCGTCTTCCGAGTCATCCACACTATCAAAACTCTCACCCAGACCTTCCATGGTTTCATTCAACAGCCTATTAGAAAGTTCTGAAGAGTTCAGCATGATATCTAGTTCCTGGGCGGTGAGCCGGGCATAATGAGTGGGCCGTGATGAGTGATGAGCCGGGCGTGATGAGTAGGGTGGCGCGACGCACTAGGGGCCACCGAATCGGACACGGGCAAATCTTGACCTTCCATTACGGCTGTTTGAGGGTTACTGAGTTATGGTCACGCAGTGGGGATGTGTGGGTGGGACCTTGTAGTACACCGCCTGATCACCAAGTTTCGCTTTCCACCTAAATTAGGGCGGGAATACGCCCACGGACTTAAGTCCGACCCCGCTATTTAGTCCAATTTTCTCGTTTTGGACTTAAGTCCGACCCCGATCTTTAAGGGTTAACCTAACCTAACCGAAAAGTAACCCGTCTCCGCGACGGTCTAAACTCCCCCTCACGTTCCCTGTTTATGGGTGCGCGACGGTCTAAACCCTGCTCACGTTCCCTGTTTATGGGTTTGCGAAGGTTTGTAATACTTCAATGTATCTATTTCAAGTCAAATATTGAAATATACATTTCCGCGCATCATCAAACCATACTAAGTCTACTACTAATAATATTAAACCATTAGTTCCAACAGAATAGCGACAAAATAGGGGTAGTATAACTATAGATTATCAATGATTGGTTGCCTAGGCCTATTTGTATTATGGGACGGTAGATATGTATCTGATATGGTTTTGTTAGATTCTGGGAGGCGTTGTCTGCAGCACCAAATCCTTCCAAATCCTGTCCTCTGCGCATTCGTGAGAATCTTAGGCCCCTTGGCACGATTTGTTTTCCTTTATAGCCTACTATTATATTATCTTAACCTAACCTAAGCTAACCTAACCTAACCTAACTTAACCTAACCTAACCTAACCTTAAATTAACCTAACAGTTGAGCCTAAATTATAAATGAGCCCATTAAACATAGTGGTGACGAAACAGGTCGGAATTTTGGTAACGAAACGGGTTTTTGGGGACGAACTGGGTTGGTGACGAAACGGAATGGTGACGAAATGTCCATACCCCCCTATAGGGAATAGGCTCTCGCCCTTCTTTTGGTACATAGGCCTATGCCTAGGCCCATTACCGAAACTAGGCTACCACTAATTATTTCGCAATATATGAAGGCTATTACAGAATAAGGATGTTGCAATTTAGATCATAGCCTATTAAAATTTGTTTCACTTTGGTGAAGGTTTTTAACACTTCAATGTAGGCCTACCTATTTCAAGTCAAATATACAGTTCCGAGTATCATCGAAGTTCGAACCATATTAAGTCTACTGCGAACAATAGTATCCTATTATGAGCAACATAATAGCGACAAATCAGGGGTTGTGAAGCTGTAGAGGTAAGATCCTGTGTAGGCTGTAGCGGGAGTAATTGTTTTTCAGATGCCTATTTACTAAGAAACATTGAACAATATCTTTAACCTAACCTAACCAAAACCTAACCTAACCTAACCTAGTATATTAGTGGATTATTTAAGAATGTAAAATGTAAAAATATATTGTAACATTACCAAATTATTGAGATATAAATACAGGTCCTCCCGCTACACAGGATTATACCGCTGTAGCCTGTAGAGTTATCATTAGTTGTAGTTACATTTTGCCTATTCAAGATTTTACTCCAATACGTAAAAACAGCTACATTATACCGATTCAAAATGAAAGAAGTCCTATCGTTGTTAGTTAGTTAGGGGATGGATGTAGTTTTCGGGCGTACGGTCGTCATGTTGTGCGCTCGCAGTTACGTTCCCGTCTATTTCGACGCTATGTTCTGCTATTTGCCCCCTGTCATTACTACATGAATACTAGGTTAGGTTAGGTTAGGTTGTTTGATTTGGCTAATGTATTTTTATATACTAAGGCAGTCAAAATAGACGGGAACATGATGGGAAAGGTCCGATGCCACTGCGCGTAGTGTAAACAAGGCTGGCGGTACGCCCGCACTTAACATTCTTGCCTTAGTTAGTTATGTAGAGCAGATTAACCAGACCACTGAGCTCCATACGGAACTCGGTAATTTTTTTGCCTGGGAAACACTCTCTAGCCACCTAACACTGGAAAATAATAGGCCTAGCCTATAAGAAATAATAAAGTTTTTACGTAGGCTATTCAATAGATTTGACCTATTCAATAAGTAATAAGTAAATTAGTTATAGTTACATTTTACCAATTCAAGATACCGTACAACTCCAATACCCGGTACCGGTATGTAAAAAGAGCTAGATTTTACCAATTCAAAATGAGAGAAGTCCTATCATGATGAGATAGATTTTGGGAAGGATGTAGTTACTGGGTGTACCACTACCGACATACAACATAAATCATCTATAAATACTTATAATAAAATAAATACTTATAAATCTATAATACCGGTACTAGGTTAGGTTAGGTTAGGTTGTATGGTTAGGGTAATGTATTTTTGTATCCAAAGTCAGTCAAAATAGACGGGAACATGATGGTGAGCGTCCGCGTAGTGTAAACAAGACGGGCGGTAGTACGGTACACCCGGTAACTACATTCTTGCCAATAACAGTTGGTATAATCCTGTGTAGCGGTTAGACCTGTATTTATCTCAATAATTTGGTAATGTTACAATATAATTTTACATTTTACATTCATAAAATAAATAGTTCACTAATATACTAGGTTAGGTTAGGTTAGGCTTTGGTTAGGCTAGGTTAAATATATTGTTCAATGATTCTTATAGTAAATAGGCATCTGAAAAACAGTTCCTCCCGCTACACAGGATCTTACTTAAGAGTTTTTATGCATTCGATAGATTTTACCTATTCAATAAGTAGCCTAGCCTATATATTAAGAAACTAGGATAAATCTACAGTTATACTACCCCTATGTTGTCACTATTCTGTTGGTACTAATGGGTTAATATTATTAGTAGTAGACTTAGTATGGTTTGATGATGCACGGAAATAAATATTTGACTTGAAATAGATACATTGAAGTACTACAAACCTTCGCGAACCCATAAACAGGGAACGTGAGCTGGGTTTAGACCGTCGCGCACCCATAAACAGGGAACGTGAGCTGGGTTTAGACCGTCGGCGAGATAGGTTAGTTTTCGGTTAGGTTAGGCTAGGCTAATGTTAAAAATACTAAAATATGACGGTCCTCAGTATTTACCCTTTCGCTGCTGGTGACGTTCTGGAATGTTTTGGCAAGTTACAGCAATTTCCAGGCTTTAAAAGCCTGTAAAAACCGTAGAAATCGAGTGTCATTGGGCGGGAGCGTGAGGGGCCCACCTCCGACCCTCAGAGCAGCGAGCGGCTCACTGAGGTAGCCTGTGTCTCGCGCGGTCCTCTCACTGCCTCTCACAACAGTGTTGCCGAGCGAGCGAGTGCTAACAAATAGCGGGTTTCCTGCGTTTCTATGGCACCGCTGCGGGTGAACCAGGCCACATACGAGGCCCGTTCTGGTCTCATTTTGAAGCTATTTTCGCCTAGTTTTCGGCAGAATACAGTTCATTTAATGCAGATGCTTGATTTATCATTCAGGAGTGCCTGAATATACCTTAAATAGCCCAAAACACCCCACAGGGAAAGGGTTAAACAACACTGTATATATATTAAAAAAAAAAAAAAAAATACCTGAAAAACTCGTATCTGGTTGGTAATAAATTTGTATCAAAATATGTGTTTTTTTTCGGTTTCCGCGTCTGCTGAACCATCCAAAAACACGCTAAAAGGCGTGTTTTGAAGGGGGGAGGTGGTGGGGGAGGGGTAGTATAACTGTACATTTACCGAAATTAGTTATAGCCAAATAACATTTTACCAATTCACCGTGCCATGAAATATTCCATCATCATATATATTACCAGCAGGAGGCAAATAACAGCTGGCCGTGGGGATAATTTTGAAAAAATAATTCGGTATAATCCTGTGTAGTGAGGAGACCTGTACATACTGTATATCTCAGTAGCCTAATTAGGTAAGGTTGCAATATATTTTTACATCTTACATTCATAAATAGTCAAATATACAGTACCGGTACTTACTCCAATTTTGCGTGTTCTGATTTTGCGAAACACCAATTTTGAGACCGAGACCCCACTAACCAATTTTGGCAAGAATGTTAAGTGCGGGCGTACCGCCAGCCTTGTTTACACTACGCGTAGTAGCGTCGGACCTTTCCCATCATGTTCCCGTCTATTTTGACTGCCTTTGGATATAATAATACATAAGCCTAACCAAACAACCTAACCTAACCTAACCTAGTATTCATGTAGTAATGACAGGGGGCAAATAGCAGAAAATATAGCGTTGAAATAGATGGGAACGTAACTGCGAGGCGCACAACATGACGACCGTACGCCCGATCACTACATCAATCCCCCAATTTGTTATGAAAACCTAATTTTGCGATGTAACTCTACTTTTGTGGGTGTCGCCGTAAGAAAGTGGGGCTTTCCGCACTAGTTTTCGGGGGGGGGGGGGGGACACCCAAGCCTCTGACACCCTCCCTCCATCCCCGCAAGCTCAGTCATCTTTCGAGTCTAGGTAAATGCTTAATTGCTCATTTAATTTGATTTTCTCAAGGATGATGATAATGTCTTATATTTTTCTGTATTTTTCTTTATTGTGGGATGTATAATTACATGTCTGTGTGTACAAACAAAGCAAATAAATGACGGAAATCATGAAAAATTGGGCCATCACTGATGAAATGTAGACCATATTCATTTTTCCCCATAATCCCATTAATCCAATTTTGTGGCCTGCAATGTCGACCAATTTCTCGCAAAATTGGAGTAAATACTGTAGCCTATACGTATACTAGGTTAAATTTTGGTTTGGGGGCAGGCTAGGAATCCTCCTCCCTTGTAAAATTCTTCTACTCAAGAGACAGAAAAAGGGGCAAGGGAATGCGAAAGTGGTCCCGGACCCTAAGAATTGGAACTTTACAGGTTTCTGTTCGTGCTCTGTTTTGAGTCGGCCGCCCCCAGCATTGGGGTGTGTGCCTGAGTATATACATACATAGGTTAAAAATATTATGGCAAGGATGTAGTATTCAGGTGTAGTATTAGGGTGCCTCGTTTACAGTCTATGCACACGCTCGCGATCATGTTCCCGTCTAATTTGACTGCTGTGGGATACAATAATGGGTTAGAACATAAGAACATAAGAAAATGGGAGTCTGCAGAAAGCCGATTGGCCCAAGCAAGGCAGATCCCTGTCCCACACAACCCCAATTCATTACAAAGCCCAATTATAGGCTTCACACTCTAATACCCTGAGGATCATCTTACCAAAACGGTTAGAGATTAACGCAGGATTATGGAGGTCTGCAGAGCGCTGATTGGCCCAACCCGGCTGATCCCCCTTCACACCCAACCCTTCTCGTCCATATGCTTATCCAATTTTATCTTAAAGCTCCCTACAGTTTTAGATCCCACTATAGCACTTGGTAGTCCATTCCACCCGTCTACAACTCTGTTACCAAACCAATACTTGCCTATATCTTTTCTGAAACGAAATTTATCTAATTTGAAACCATTGGTACGAGTTCTTTCGCTATCACTGAGCTTTAGTACATTTGCCATGTCCCCTTTGTTAATCCCACTAACCCACTTGAACACCTCTATCATATCCCCTCTAACTCTGCGTCTCTCTAACGAATGTAAACCTAATTTCTTCAACCTTTCTTCATACGAAAGATTTCTAATATTATGGATCATTTTTGTCATTCTACGCTGTACTCTCTCCAATGAATCTATGTCCATTCTGTAATAAGGACACCAAAATTGGACAGCATAATCCATATGGGGTCTCACTAATGACAAGTAAAGTTTTAAGATAACATCAGCAGTTCTGTTACTCACACTCCTAGAGATGAACCCGAGAATCCTGTTTGCCTTATTACGAACGCTTATACACTGTTTTCTAGGCTTCAAATCATTGCTAACAAACACACCTAGATCTTTCTCGCAGTCTGAATTTTCTAATTCTAAATTAGCTAGTTTATATTTAACATTTGTTTGCATCTTCCCTATCTTTAATACCTTGCATTTGTCAATGTTAAACTTCATCTGCCAATTTACTGACCATTCATGTAAGGTATCTAGATCCCTTTGGAGGCACTCTATATCGCTATCTGAATCAATTGATCTCCCTATTTTAGTATCGTCTGCGAATTTACTTATCCTACAAGTTATACCTAAATCTAGGTCATTTATGTATATAAGAAACAACAGGGGACCTAATACCGATCCCTGGGGGACACCACTTTTGACTGCTCCCCATTCTGACTTGGTACCATTTATGCTGACTCTCTGCTTCCTACCAATTAGCCATGACCTAATCCATCCTAACAACGCCCCACCTATTCCATGTGCCTCAACCTTTCTCATCAATCTCTCATGAGGGACTCTGTCGAAAGCTTTACTGAAATCTAAATATATAATATCATATGACTTGTCATTATCTACTGCTTCATATACCTCTGAGAAAAAACTAAGCAAATTAGTAAGGCAAGACCGTCCCTGAGTGAATCCATGCTGAGAAGAATTGATTAAGTTAAATGTTTCTAAGTGGTTTCTCATTTTCCTAGCAATAATTGACTCTAGTAGTTTTCCTATGATTGAAGTGAGACTAATGGGACGGTAATTGGATGCTATTGATTTATCACCTTTTTTGAAGATCGGAACTACATTTGCAAGCTTCCAAGCTTCTGGAACTATACCTGTTTCTAATGACTTGTTAAATAGAAATGTTAATGGATAACTTAACTCATCTCTGCATTCTTTTAATACTCTAGCATATACCTCATCAGGACCAGGCGATTTATGAGGTTTCAGTCTGTCAATTTCCTTAACCACATCATTTCTACTTATAGTAACCGTACTTAACCTATTTTCTATACTATCGCTGTATACCTTACGGACTTCTGGAAACTGTGCCAAATTTTCATTAGTGAAAACGGAAAGAAATTGACTATTTAATGTACTGCACATTTCTAAATCACTTTCTGTCAATTTTCCTATCGAAGTTTTAAGGGGACCAATTACATCTCTAACCTTGGATTTATATAGTTGGTAAAAAGCTTTAGGATTATTTTTTGAATCATTGGCAACCTTAATTTCATAATTTCTTTTTTCTTTACTAATATCCTTTTTTACCTGTCGTGATAGATTCTGATAGTAAGCAAGTAGGTGAATTTCGCCTTTTTTAATTTTTCTATATATTGCTCTCTTTTTTCCTAGAAGATCTAATAGTCTATTATTCATCCATTGGGGTTGGTTCTGTGTTGATCTAAATTTTCTTTTGGGGATATATTTATTTTGCGCATTGAATACTGACTTGATAAAATTATCGTATGTATCTACCAAGTTTGACGTCTCCTCCTGACTTAAGATGACAGGTGCCTGAGAAAGGATACACTCATTTGGACACCTGGATCGACTTAATTTTTTGACCATAGGGTCCGCTAACAGGGCTTCTCTTAACCCACCATAATTGGCTTTTCTGAAGTCAGGTATTAATGTTGTATTCTCTCTGATATTACCTTTCCATTGTATATTAAAATACACAGAATTGTGATCACTATTTCCAAGGTGGTCCCCGATTTCTACACTATTTATCATATGTTCATTGTTACTGAAAACTAAATCGAGAATATTATCACCTCTAGTCGGCGTATCTATTAATTGAGATAAAAAACTATCTTGTACTACCTCAATAAACTCCTTTGAATCAGAGTCGCCTATTTGTTGCTGCCAATCTATATTAGGGAAATTAAAATCCCCCATAATGCACACGTTGCTAAGCCTTGATGCTATTTTAATTTCCTCCCATAATGATGTTCCGTCATTTCTACTCATATTTGGCGGTCTATACATAACTCCAATAACTAAAGTCTCACTACCTTCGTTAACTTCTACCCAAACACTTTCATTTTCATTATTTACTCTAATACCTGATTTAGTACAGCTTTTTAATGAACTCCTGACAAACACTGCTATACCGCCACCCCTCTTACTTGTTCGGTCATATTTAAACAAACTATATCCTGGTATATCAAACTCTGCTAAAAAATGCCTGGTTTCTGTATTAATCCATGTTTCAGTTAGCGCTATTATGTCTATATTTTCTTTGCTAACCAGTGCTCTAAGTTCGTTCATTTTGTTACATAAACTCCTGCAATTTGTATAATAAACACTCAACCTATTACTTGTATTTGCAACTATTTTTCTATTGTTTTTAACTAATTTATTTTTACCTGTTGAACTACTGGACCTAGACGGAAAATCTACGCTATCAGAATGTTCGTTATTACTATCAATTTGATGTGGTTGGGATTCTATTTTACTTACACACCTATGGTTTATTAACCAAACCCCGCAACAAACTTGTCGAGTGAGCTGGCTAAGGTCGAAACTCCTAGTCGAGAGAGATGTACTCCATCCTGGGCATACAGTTCATCCTTACCGTAGAAGAGGGTCCAGTTATCCAGGAATGGAATAGTATTTGCCTTGCAATACTTCTCCAGCCGGCTATTTACACCAATAGCCCTGGAGGACCATTCCTTCCTTACCCCTCTTCTTGGTAGGATACTGTGTACCACAGGAACTCCACCCTTCTCCTTGATCCTCTCCAACATTTCCTGGTACGTGGTGAGCAACTCCTCAGTCCTGCATTTCCAAATGTCGTTGCTCCCTGCGTTGAGGAAGATGATGGGGTCCTCTCCACTCGCTTCCATGACACCATCTAGCTTTTCTGCCACCTTCTCGACTCCGGCACCAGGCAGACAGACAACTTTACCAACATGTGTGTTAGTAGCCCTACCAAGGTATTTAATCATTGAATCCCCTACAATTAAAATAGACTTAGCTGTTTTCTGTTGTTGGCGTGTAGCAGGAGTTGTAGCAGCAACAGCAGCAGACTTCCCCCCCTCCCCTCTCACTGCCTCGATGATCGCCACTTCCTCGCCATCACTCTCATCAGCCAAGGTGCTGAAGTTGTTGTGGGTCTTGAGTGGCTGCCTTTTCAGCTTGCAGGCCGTTGCACTGGTTGACACCACTTTCCAAGGGGCTTCACGATCCCTGGGAACACTTCCGGTAGCCTCACACTTCTTTTCCGCCATAGCTAGTCTCAAGGCCAAATTTTCATCTTTGAGACACTGAATCTCCTGCTCCACACTCTCCAGTCTTTCTTGCAAAGCAAGACAAAGCTGGAGAGTATGGGAGGAGACAGCAGACTCATCAACAACAGCCATCACTAAGAAAGTTCACTAGGACCTCACTAAGGGTAAACCGGTTCACTAGCGGTCACTGGGGACGTCCGCACAGGTCAGGGGTCAGAGGGCAACTGAAAGGGGTTGAAGGGGGGGGGGGGGGGGGGCCCTTTGGCCCCGTCTCCCACCCCCCCACCCCATGACTTATTGTCATCATCATATATATTGCCAGCAGGTGCAAATTACAGAAAAAATAGACGGAAACTTAACCGGGAGCGCACAACCTATGTAAACCTGGCGACCGTACACCCGGATACTACATCCTTCCCAATATTGTTAAATGTTTCTTAGTAAATAGGCATCTGAAAAACAGTTCTCCCTGCTACACAGGAACTTGCCAAGCATTCAAATTAGACAGGAATATTACCGCAACCGTAATATAGGCTACAAATCCGCCAACACAACACTTACCGAGGAAAGCCGAAGAAAATGCGTGGTATAATCCTGTGTAGTGGGGAAACCTGTACTTATAGTATCTCAATAATTTGGTACCGGTAATGATGCAATACCGGTATAGCCTAATTTTAAATTTTACATTCATAAATAGGTACCTAATATAATAGATTAAGTTAGGTTAACTGAAATATATTGTTCAATGTTTCATGTACCAAGTAGCTGGTTAGCCTTTGAGGTAACCTCAGCAACATGGTCATGGAATTTTAATGAAGAGCTTACTGTATTACCTAGATCCTTTGCTTGCTCTTTAGCCGAGAGCGTCATATCTTCCAAATTTTAACTGGTTTTTGTTATTTTTTCCCAGGTGTAGTATATGGCATTTGTCAATATTCAGTTTAGGCTTCCACATGGCCAGTCTGCGGTTGCAAATTGCATGGTAATAGTAGGCTAGCTTTATGTTGCTATATTTTTGGGACTTTATTTCATGAGAAAAGAGCCTAGGCCTAGATTGGTACCCAGTACCGGTATATAGTAAGTGTATCATGAGTGTGTTTTTGAGTCTCATTGAAACATAGGCCGGTAAGAGTTGTGTTGGTGGGGGTACCTTCCGAAACATAGGCCGGTAAGAGTTGTGTTGGTGGGCGTACCTTCCGCTATTTTTACACAGAAGCATGCTCGCAGTTCTCTGGGTGGATGGGACTCGTTAGCCTTGGTCGGCAACTCATCTTGGGGAGACAACCTTATACAAATCCTGGTGGATGGGACTCGTCAGCCTTGGTTGGCAACCTGTCTAGGGTGACTAGGCTGACTAGGGTGACAACCCATGTGGTGATGGGCTGGTCTATCAGAGTGAGAGCTGAGCGATCTCTGCCATACCCATAGCTTACTCTGACTGTTCCTTTTACTTATATATCGTTTAGATCTCAAGTGACGGCGTCTTTTCCGTGGATCGACCTCCCTACTGCCAACCTAAAAGTTGGCAGATTGGGAGCCAAAGCGTCACATTTTTCCCTTGCCCCTCAACTTTCCCTTCATAATTGCTGAGGGGCACAGGGCCTTGGGTGGGGCTTTGGTTTCTCGGGCGTTTCTGCGCCCTCCTCAGCTCCCTGCCTTAGAGTGGCTTCGGTCACCTGGGTTTTGTTAGTGGTAAGCAGGGAGGGTTTTGTGGGGGCCTTGGCCTTGCTCGGGACCTTGGGGCTGTTCGGCCAGGCAGCCTGGGGAACAACAACAACAACAACAACCTGTCTAGGGGAGTAAACCTGATACAAACCCGTACTGCTTACCTAAGGGTATGGCAGGTTAGTGGATGGATTAGCCGAACACCACTGTAGACAAATAGTGCTAACAAGATACACAGAGGGCCTCGGAGTCGGACAGATCCTAAATTGAGTGGTCAATCCTGTAAGTCCTTTACTAAACTGGCTCGGGTTGTCCATCTCACAGGGAATAGGTCCGCTTGGGGGCATTCTGTGTATGGCCACCCTCGTAAGGGGAGTAAGGCGTCTGACAATAGATACTGTAGATAGATAGATGCTCGCAGTTACATTTGCATCATCGCATATATAATTTGACTGTTGATAGTTGCACCTACTGGTGATATAGCCTATATGTTGATGACAATAATTAATGGGGGGGTATATACCGGTCTATATATATGTATATATATATATAGGCCTATATATAATATATATATATATATATATATATATATATATATATATATATATATATATATAGAGAGAGAGAGAGAGAGAGAGAGAGGGGGGGCCTATATATTGGCCTACATAAGCTGCTTGCCTGGTAAGGTTAAGTATGAAGTACCGTATTTGCCTTAGACAGAAAGCGGCTTTTTAAAAATTTAGTGGGCCCAGGGGTCAGCCTGCCACTCTACCAGCCGTTCCCTTGCCCTTTTCTTTTAAATGCTAAGATGGCATTGGCAAGGTAGATGCCGCAACCTAGCCCGGGAAGGATTTAGTATCCAGGCATATGGTCGTCATGTTTATATCGGTCGGGCGCTCGCGGTTATGTTCCCGTCTATTTTGATGGCTATTTTTTTGTTTTGTTATTTGCGCTCTGCTAGAAATATATAGGCCTATGATGTTGCCAATAAGTCATAGGCTATTTTTATTTATTTTTTATTTGCCCTCTGCTAGAAATATATATGATGATGACAATAAGTCATAGGCTATGGGGGTGAGGCTGGAAAAAGACCCCCTCAACCTATTATATCCCACGGCAATCAAAATAGATGGGAAAATTATCGAGAGCGTGCCGAGTAGTGTAAACAAGGCAGGTGGTATGCCCAAATACTACATCCTTACCCCTAGTGGCCCTAACTGGAGATATATTACTTGTATCTTATATTGTATTTTTTTATTTATTGTTTTCCTTTCCCTGGGTTTAGGATTTGGGATGCCTAGCAGCCTAGCCTACTTATTTATAATATATACCGGTATATACCAGTATTTCTTTGCAAGCATAAACAAATATATAGCAAATTTAAAGATCACGGCAACTCGAGGCTACTGACTTCAGCTGGGATCATTAAACTGCATTTAAAACTCTGGAGAGCTCTCATAGGTTTCACACAGGCTGGTTCAAACTTATATACACAATGTTCCTCTTTCTTGTTAAGAATAATTGATACCGGTATTGAGTAAGACTCAATGTAAGGCAAAATATAATATACCGGTAGCCTACATACATATCGGTACTGTACTAATGATGATAGGCCCACCATTTAACAACACCTATATACTGATACCGGTACGTACTTGATGTGATGTATATCTGAACTAATATTCACTGAATTTGATGTTCCTGTAATGATAAAACTCTGCATAAATTAAAACTAATGAAAGATTATACCAATAAATGACAGTGCTGTACATTCTGTCCGGTAAGTCATGTTTCAGCAGAGTATTTTTGTATAAAAATTAGGAATTGAACCCGGTACATGTACTGGTATATAATTATATACCATATATAGTACTATATACAGTATATATATATATATATATATATATATATATATATATATATATATATATATATATAAGCTACACACTATATATACATATACAGTATATATATATACGGTATATACAGGGTGGATGAGACTCGTTAGCCTTGGTCGGCAACTCATCTAGGGGAGACAACCTTATACAAATCTGGGTGGATGGGACTCTGTCAGCCTTGGTTGGCAACCTGTCTAGGGGAGTAAACCTGATACAAATCCGTACTGCTTACCTAGGGGTAAGGCAGGTTAATGGATGGATTAGCTGAACACCACTGTAGAAAAATAGTGCTAACAAGATACACAGAGGGCCTCGGAGTCGGGCGGATCCTAAATTGAGTGGTCAATCCTGTAAGTCCTTCACTAAACTGGCTCGGGTTGTCCCTCTCACAGGGAATAGGTCCGCTTGGGGGCATTCTGTGTATGGCCACCCTCGTAAGGGGAGTAAGGTGTCCGGCAATAGATAGATATATATTATATACCAGTATATATATATATAGAAGCAATACTCTCTTGTTGCGGGAATCGGAGTCGGATGATAAAAATCAACACCAGCGCTGGTACAAACATCTTTTTTTAGGTAACGTTTCGGTTTAAGCATAAACCATCTTCAGACCTGAACTGAAATTAAATAAAAACCTATATGAATGGCAGAGTAATTTTCTAATGTAAATATTCTTATTAATAACTAAATTTAACAAATCTAGAATAAAACTTAAAATTAATAGTTATAAAAATAATAACCTAATACATATTAGAACTAGTAAAGTGAAAGAATAAAATGAGAGACGAAGAAATATTATGTGAGCAATAAAAGGAGGGGGGGGGGCCAAGTTAATAACAAATGTTTGCATATATATATAAGAACTAAACTTTACATATTAGAAACAGAGTAGAGGAGTGGAAGAGTCGTGCACACCCAGGCAGGGTTTATGTAACTGGGTGACCAGGGTCTCCGACAGGAGTCGTGTGACTGTGTTTGGGGCAGTGGTGAGAATTGAAAAATCGGAGGGTGAAAGAACTATAACCTGTAGAATGAGAAAAGCCAGATATTACGATGAACAGAAAATCATTAGTACCCTCTAAAAATAGGGGAACCATATTGAGAGACCAAGAATCTCTGTGTGCGTAAATTAATACCTACCATGTATTTTTAGCTTAAGAACTACCTTCACCATAGCCAAAACGATATCCACATGTCCTTATGTTATTGAATTAGACCAAATTGAACACTAAAAATAACCCGAATATAGCCTGACTGAAACTGAAGGAAGTTAGCAAATACTATTGCTTCCTTCCACTGGCAACAACCAGAAGTGGGATAGGATTGGTATTGTTCCCCCTGTACGAGAGAGTGTGCTGCCCTGTACCTGAAGGGAAAGGCCAGTTCCACTCCACGTCCAGCCCAGCAGAACCCCGAGTCCTACGTCGTCCTGACTCTCGTTCATGGCCACCTCTATCTTATACCCTAAGTGTCTCTGCATGTTATATGTTGTGGCTATTGTTGTGAAGGTAAGATAAAATATGCGAGTATTCTATTATACTTAATCATAGATCTGTGCCTAAGATCTCTCTTGAAACTGTGTTACCCGTGTAAACTTTCTAACTTTGATCAGTACAGTGTTTTATTAAGTACGAGATATTGCTAAGATAAATTGTGTTAATCCTTCAGAAACCTAAATTGTATGTACGTTACATATTCATTTTTACACGTGTTGTTTAACCAGAATTATCTCAGATTTTATTCCTATGTGTTGATTATTCTTTGTGTATCCAAGTCGAAGTGAAAGTGTACACCGTGAAGTGATTCCCTATTTAAATTAAATATCTACCTAGAACCTACGCCCAATTTAGGGTTTATATATTCATATAATTATCGCCAGATAATTAATACTACCATCCTTTAATTTGAAAGTAAAGAACCCTTACCGTCGAGTTAGAATTAACTCATAATCAAGATACTTGAATTCTATTAGTTCTTGTGAGTAATCTAATATTATACTTACGCGGGTCATATAATTCTTTCCACATTTTTCGAGGAACTCAGATTGACCAGTTCTAGATTCGATCTGCCTATTACTTGGCTTTGGATCATATTTAATACTTGATATAGTAATCCCTTGATAATATTTGTATTTAAGTTACAATACAACACTACGTTAGTTCTGCGTTTCTTTAGGATTTTATTACCATATGTAAAACTCCTTTCCTGCCACCCGCTAGGGTATTCCTTACATTATAACTTCATCATAATAATGTTTAACTTTAAATAGCTCCTTTTACAAGCTATCTTCACACACGTATATAAGTGCGTTACTTAAGATTCTAATAAATTGTTCCCTCACTTGTAAACTTCGTGTTATCCATCCCAAGTCAGTCACTATAATTATTGTGAATCAGAGTCCATATATCCGTGTGAATTAACCTAATCTATGATCGAATCTTATTTTTCGTGTCCCGTGTGATAGATTATTCGCAATAACTCTTAGATAGTTGAATTCAGAATTAAACTATCTTCCTCTCTTGAATTAAATAAACTGCCTAACCTTATCCCCTAATTTAATATCACATTAAAGTAATAGTTATTATCCGAAACCGCAGTCCACCTGAATTATAGCCTATTGCACTGCTCCTTTGATGTACTCACCTGAGCGCGGGCTTCCTTCCTGTTGTCTATCACCCATACCAGCCCCGCAGCTGAGCGATAAGTTTCACACTCTATCGTATCTTTGTCAGAATACTTCATGCTCGACATTTTGCTCGCATATGTATTAATGTCAAGGATTCTTGTTTGTGTATATGTGTATCTGAATATCTTTGTGTATTTCCATTCTTACATTGCCACACAAGTGATAACTTGAAACTTAATAGAGGGTGGAATTAGTTCACTCTCTTATTCATGTTATTCTTACTTGCTGTTCTAATAACAGTATAGTACAGTATTATCATTTATATATGACCATCCCATTGAATAAATAAGAGTGTAATCTAACCTGTGTGTTTATTGTGTTATCGTTGCTGATTGAGTATTTACCTATCAAATTCACTAAGGTCGACGTGTCCCTATTGAGATATAGTCCACATCTAAGTATCTGAAATTCGGATTATTAAGATATAATACTGAAGACTGTTGGATTACAACCCAGCATGACACAATTATTATTCTTGCTTTGAACTTTCATAGTATTAGTAGACTAAAGGACTCCATATGACTACTCGGTTTCATTTCTTCTGACAGTAAATTGAATCCCTTAACAACTGATTTATCGATACTTTAGGGACAAATATGAATCTACTATGTTTTTGCGTAGTTATATTAGCACGTTTTCATAATTAGCGCCATCTATCACTACAGAATCTTCATAATAACCGAGATATCTTGATGGTAACTTTGCAGTTTACCGTCAGTTGAAAAGAAACAGACTATAGTGACCCTAACTTAATAAATTAAAGTCTTACCATGTGTTTTCTCCTTTTGTTTTCCTTTATTTTGTTTTAGTGGTCTTCTTGTAACCACATATTAATTTTAAATTTTAATTTATGAACAGTATTATTTGTTAATTCTTCACCATCCAACAGGAAAGTGTTCCACAATCTACAATATTTAGGTATAAATTTAACTATCTCTGGTAATGAGTTGTTACAATGGGGCTCCTCCAGTGTTGCTGGTGCTCTAACCACTGTTCTTGTGGTGCGTCCTGGTTTGCACTGAGCGGCTGATGTTGTGTCAGTGATTGTATAATGTGGTGCATGTTGCTGTTGTATCTTGAAAAGTGCTGTTAGTCCAGCTACGTCCCTACGATGTTGCAGACTGTCTAGCTCCGTCTCAGGTACTGGTAGTATATCTCCCTCAATAATCCTCAGTGCTCTCCTCTGGACTTTGTCTAGGAGGCTAAGATGAGTTTTGGCTGCTCCTCCCCATGCAAGGTGTGATATTCCATAGAAGATCTTATCTGAGATTGATACAGGAGTTCTTTGCATATTTAGTCTAGGAACCATGCTATTTTCCTTAAAGATGTAAGTTTTGTGGAGGCTTTTCTTGCAATATTTTCAATGTGAGATTTGAAACTCAATTTGTTATCATATTTGACTCCCAAGATTTCGATCTCCTCTTGAGAGTTGATAATTTTTCCATTAAAGTTTAGTAAGTTGTATGTCAGATCTTGTGATGAGCATACGTTGGGTTTTTGGGGAATCAACCCTTACTTTCCACCTCTTACCCCAGTCAACTACTTTCTCAATGCAGACATTGGGCATTTTCACAGCTTCTTCCTCAGCATTTGGATCGTATGTAATTGCGAGGGTACCGTCATCTGCGAAGGGAAGAGCTTCAGGGATAAGGTGTAGGAGGTCATTTAAAAATATGTTCCACAAGAGTGGTCCCAAAACACTTCCTTGTGGCACTCCTGCTTCAATGTTTTGCAGCTCTGAGGTGTTTCCATGGAGTACCATTCTTATACTTTTCCAACAGGTATAATAATTTGCTCTCCACCCCAACTGCCTTTAGTTTTTTCATCAGTCCATTGTGTCATACTCTGTTAAAGGCACCTTCTATGTCCAAGGCAAGCACGGCTGTTCGTTTCCCCTCATCTAGTGCTGTAGTCCATTGTGAAGCCATTAGAAGGTGTAGATCTGCAGCTGAGTAGCCTCTTCGAAATCCAAACTGCTTTGGACATAATATATGTTTTTTTCTCTAAGCGAGCAGTGAATCTCGCAGATATTAGTTTTCAATACTTTGCTCAATATCGGGAGTAAGGACACTGGCCGGTAGTTATTCACCTCACGTTTGTTTCCTTTCTTGTGGACTGGCACAACATTTCTAATTTTCCATAAGTTTGGCCACAGTTCCTGATCAAAACAGTTGTTGAATATTATTGACAGATATATAGCTAGTTCTGATGCACATTTTTTAGTATACGAGAGCTGATTCCGTCAGGTCCTACTGCTTTTTTTGTCATCTACTCCACGGAGAAGTTTCTTGACTTCTTCTTGTGTTGTTTGCACTCTCCTTAGCTTCTCCTTACAAAGAGCAGGTATCTGTGGTGGTTTTTGTTGAGGGTTTCGCACACTCATCTTATTAGAAAAGGCCCAGAGCATTAACTTTGTCTAGAGTGGTCGTTGCCATGGAACCCGTTGGAAGGACAAGAGGTGGAATATCATCTTCTCTTAA
Organism: Paralithodes platypus; assembly: GCA_032716605.1. Lineage (NCBI taxonomy): Eukaryota > Metazoa > Arthropoda > Malacostraca > Decapoda > Lithodidae > Paralithodes > Paralithodes platypus. The sequence goes on from CM064524.1 coordinate 20,439,120, forward strand.
GCATAGAACATGGTTTAGCGGTGCCTTCCCATATCTCCTTTACCATGTGGAGAGGCCCTCTGACGCGGTGTCCAAACACAAACCTTGTTTTTCCTTGATTATGCTCCACCATTGTTTACTTCCAATGTTTCCTCCTCTTAGTATAACTTTTATACTTCTTTCCCATTGCTGGATTGCCCAGTGTTGCACTTGTTCCATGCACTTTGTAGCCTCTTTATGAAGTTTTCTGTTGCGGCGGTTTGACCTCTTTTTGCATATTAACAAAGCCTGGTATTTTTTATCACTTGCAGCTTTGCATTGCGATCCAAACCAAGGTTGGTCTGTATGTTTTGCTGAGTGACTTGTATCTGCAATATCGTTGATGTAAATATGTTGACTCGCTCTCGGTCTCTGTCACACACACACACACACACACAGAGGAGGTCAAAAAGACCCCCCTCGTATCAAATAGGACTAAAGTTGTATCCTGGCACTTCAGCACCCCGAACTAATTGACACACTAAAACTTTCTCAATGGATCGAACAAGGCGGGAAATTGAATTGTCAAGAACTCCCCTCCGTTTGTTTTTCGTTTAAATTGTTCTGCCGTTTTCTTTAATTGTATTAGTCTTGTTTTTAGTGTTTTATTTTTGTTTAGGTTTTACAGCAGCCTCCCCGTTATTTTCCTCAAGTTTTTTAGTGTTTTTGTGCGGACAATTTTCTAAAAAAAATTAGTTGTGTTCTTGCTTGTATTATTATTATTGGTGTGTTTTCTTTGTTTTAAACTAGTCTCCTCACGATTTTGTTTTCCTTTTAACTTTCCATGTTGTTTCAGTGTATCAGTCCTTCCAATTGTTCGACATGTCCCTTCCCCCATTTTTGTTTTAGTTATTGTTTTTATTTTTTCTAAAGGTTATATTTCCTAGCCCTGAAGCTCTCTCATGCTTTTCCCCATTAGTTTTTGTATTATAAGACGTTCACCCCTTTAGTTAGGCAATTCTAATACCTTGACCCCATTTTTTGGTCAATATTAAGATTTGTCATTTCAGTGTCGATAGTGTTCAGGCGAGTGATAGCGAGCCTGTAATTTAGGAGGAACTGGCTTTCGGCTGGGGCATATTTCTACCGAAATATACCCTCCTGGCCCGGGCAGGCTCTCCTAATGACGGAGCTCGTATCCGGGCGATCTGGTCGAATATCAACAAAAGTAAACTAAGGCTAATCTCGCTTAATATATTACCTACATTAATCAAACATATATAGAAATGAGCGCCTTACCTTCCTGCGTAGAATGGCGTTGAGTAGAGCTCTCTAGCTCAACTGGTTCCGGAGTGATGGTGATGGAAGTGGAGGTAACTTTTGCCGCGTATTTACCTCGGCGCGTCCGAACACTCAACCGCGGCCCCGGCTACGACGCCCAGTTGCACTCGTCGCTCCACCCGCAATTATGCCGGGAAGCGATTTGATAGTGTTTTATTGGTTATTCTGTCATTTATTATAGTTATTATGTTATTTTCACTCAATAAAGTTATTTATATGAACTTATTTGTGTCTGTCACTTATTACTTCGTTTTATTATTATTATTATTATTAGTGTCACTTTCACTGGACTTTGATAATTGGTAGTGTCATTTCCCCTTTTATGTATTGATAGGTAAGCTAATAATATATATATTGTCACTGTCACTTATTCATATTGTTATGAAGGCACTTATTATTACTTGTGTGTGTCTCTTTCACTTATACTTAGTTTTATTATTATTATACTGTCACATTGACTGGCCTAGGCTTATTGAGTGTCATTTTCACTTATTTATTGTTAGAAATATATATTTTAGTGTCACTTTCACTTGTTCATATTGTTATGAAGTCACTTATTATTACTTGTGTGTGTCTCTTTCACTTATACTTAGTTTTATTATTATTATACTGTCACTTTGACTGGCCTAGGCTTATTGAGTGTCATTTTCACTTATTTATTGTTAGAAATATATATTTTAGTGTCACTTTCACTTGTTCATATTGTTATTGAAGGCACTTATTATTACTTATGTGTCCTTTTCACTTATACTTAGTTATATTATTATTCTTAGCCTACATTTGAGTGTCACTTTCACTGTTGTCACTTCCACTTCAAAAGTTTGTTAGAGTGTGGAAGTCATTGAAGCAGGTGCCAGCACACAGTCCAACTTGACACTCGAGGCATTCCCAAGTGGTTTTTGTGGGTTTGCGGGGTCTGCGAGTTGTGTGGCTGCACACATGGCACCTCTTCTGACTCCTAGCGTTACTACCTGGTGCTTTGAAAGGAAGGGCGTTGAGCTGGTGCTTCCTGAAGAATTCAGCACACCCCGTTCTGTCAAGCTGGCCTGGTCCTTGTATTGGCCTGCCTGGTGTACCCGCAAGTTTAGCCAGGAGCTCAAGTAGCACCTGCTTGTGGAACTTCCGCAGGGACTTGTATTTCTTGGCTCCTGGAGTCCTCAGACGGTAGATGTTGTAGGCATTGAGGACCAAAATATCTACCGTATGCAGGATAAACTTCTTGTACCACCTGCAAGATGTTCGCAGGCAGTCGATGAAGCCCATCTGCATGTCGGACTTGTCGACGAGGCGCATATTGATGTTATAATCCAGGACAGCAGCTGGTTTTTGGACGGGGTTCTTGGTTGTTCGGTCCACCTTCCCTGTGGCGACCATCTGGGCCTTGTGGCATGTGGTGAGGAGGTTGACCTTGCGCTGGTCATGCCAGTGGATGGAGAGGATGGGGCCACTCTTCTTGTGGAAGATGTCCGCCTTCTTCGTCTTGGTTGGGTAGCCTGGCATGCCCTTCCTTTTGCCCTTGACTGTGCCGACAGTTCCGGTCTTGCGGTCATGGAGGTACTTGGTCAGGAGAGGCGACGTGTAATAATTATCTGTGTAGAGGATGTGGTTATTATTGAAGTGCCTCTCCATCTTCTTCACTACAGCGCCAGCAAAACCAATGAGAGGGTCAGTCACAACTTCTCCAGCCTTGCCGCTGTAGACTATAAAGTCCAGCACATACCCCGTCAAGCAGTCGCAGAGGACGAAGAGCTTGATGCCGAAGCGGTGTCTCTTGGACGGGATATACTGTCGGAAGTGCAGCCTACCACGGAACAGGACCAGAGACTCGTCGAGGCACATCTTCTGGAAAGGAATCAGGTATGTGGTGAACCGATGACGTATCATGTCATACAGCTTCCTGATCTTCCATAATGAGTCGGGAAGGTGGACTGCCATGTTGTTTGTCAGGTGGAGATAGGAGAGGATGTCGAAGTACCTGTCCCTGGACATGTATTTGCCAAATGATGGAGTCGTTATGATGTCGCCAGTGATCCAGTATTCAGCCAGAACGTGCTTCCTTATATGAGTAATCAGCATTGTGAGTGCCAAGAAAACATATAGTTCTGCCACAGTGAGAGCTCTCCATGCCACCATCTTGGCACTGGTCTTCCTCCCAAGAAAGTTGGCACAGATAGCATGGTGGTGATTTGTCTCTTTGACGAGGTATTCCATGACTTCATTGTCATAGAAGCCACAGAAAAGTTCACTGGGGGTAGCATCTGGGCCACAGGGATATGCTGGTGACACCCCAGAACCCATCTGTACCGTGTCAAAGGCAGGACAATCTGGCTCAAAATCAGCTCCATCTGTCCACACAAACAGGTCGGATGCTGATGCTCGAGGTCGTGCTGCAGCAGGCACACGCCCTGGACGCCCTGGCACACGCCCTTGGCCACGCAGACGCCCAGGCGGACGCCCTGCACGCCCACGCCCAGGCCCAGGCCCAGGGGCAGCGGCGTCGGCAGGCTGACCACGTCCACGACCTCGCCCTCTCGCTCGTTTTGTCGGCACATCCTCTTCCTCTTCCTGTTCCTGGTCCTCTTCCTCTTCCTCCTCAGGCGACGTCAGGTCATCTGGGGCAATGTTGGGGTCGTCAGCATCCTCTTCAGGAGACAATTCTGGTGAAGAAGTGACCGGGCGTCGGCGGTGTGGGGCGCGGGAGGCTGCGGGAGCTTCAAGAATGGGAGCCGAGGCCTCGGGAGTTGGGCTCCTTTTGCGGCGAGCCGAGGGCTTTTCAGCAGCAAATAATGCTCTGCGGTGTGTTGAGGCCTGTGGCACATCACCAATACCACTTGAAGAGGCCCTTTGGTCATCCTAAACGAGAGATGAAGGCGAGGGCTGTGGGTGACCCACGCGGCGTCCCGTGTCAAGGCGTCGGGACAATGGAATGCGGGTGGTTGCTAGGCCAGGGTTGGCGTCATTATCGCTATCTTCAGCTTCCCTATGCTTTTCTGCGGCTGCCCTGCGTGCTTTTTTAGCTGCACTTTTGATCAATGATTGTTTGTAGAAATATTTGCCCACTTTCAAGGGCGTACGGGCAGGCAAAGGGGAAGGTCCTGAGCTAGGGCTAGGGCTAGGCCTAGGCTGACCTAGCAAAGATGGCGAGGAGGTAGGCCTAGGTTCTAGCACACTGGGAAGCTCAATGGCACCTTCCTGACACACTTCCACATCAGGATCATCACTACTGTCTCCCCCCTCAAATAAATCGACATTATCGTCGTCTCCAAAGCCCACGAAATCGTCTTCACTTTCACTTATAAATTGTACCTTGTCCACCAAGCTTTCGCCACTGCTCTCTTCATCACTATCAAAAAGTTGTCGCTGTATAGCGCTATCACTCAACAAACGCTTAACTTTCTTTTGTTGAGCTCTCTTCTCGGTTGCAACAGGCGTTGAAGTTGCGAGTGGGGTAGCACTGGGGCCCGCGGGAGGTTGCAACGAATCGGACACGTCGGAAAACATTTTTTCAGTATTACTCGCTATGGCGGCCACGTACGAACTGATAACACTAGTAGTTGAGGCTTGGTGGCGCTGCGGTCGCTCCTACCATGCCAAAATTGGCCGCGCGAATTTTGAAGCACGCTTTCAAGCACAAGGATTTTAACACCTTAAGAGCGGCCTATGCGGTTTATTTATATGTACCGCCCAGCGGGGTGTTTTTAGCCAAAATAGGGCTGTTTACGTGATCATTTTCATGCCTAAATAAGACCCAGAACGTAAAACAAGTATCTATCCCTGAAAGGGCATAAACAGAGCTTTCGAATGACACCATAATGATCCTTTTATGATGGCTAGTTTTCTTGCAATAACCGTGCAACGCGAGTGCAAAAAGCATGTAATTAGCCACTTTCCCGATACAATTCCTTATATAGCGAGTGAGAGAGGGAGGAGGGAGCTGGGATTCGTGTCAGTATGTTCGCCGCGGTGGTCTGGAGCAGTCATACGCTCGCTACTCTCCTGCCACCACTTGTCTCTCTCTCTCAGCAACATTACGTGCTGAAATTGCCACTCGACCTATGTCGAGCGCCGCCACATAGTCCAGCTTTATTTAACTCGACTTATGTTGCTCGCCGCTAATTAAGGGTTAAAATGACACCCGGGTTCCGGCCCTTTTTTTGTTGGTGTCATTTTAAAATGACACCCGGGCTGGAAGGGTTAATAAATATAAATTTATCTCGAAGGGGGGTGTTGGTGGTATTCTTTAAGCTTTATGGAGGTTTGGGTAGGGAGCTAAGGAAAAATATTAAATAAATATACTGTATACATAAATATAATCTCCTCATTCGTGTTTATGCACTGGTGATGTCTTTTTAATTATATTCTTGATATATTTAGACAAGTTTGAGCAGTTTACGAAGGATCTAAGGTAGTAACAAGGGTTAAATGAGATAGTTCGAAGCCTGTTAATTGCTGGAGGCCCTTTTAATACTGAACACAAATGATATACTAGTAGCTAGAATAGAGCTAAAAAGAAGTCACCGGTACAGAAGGGGTTAAGCTTTATGGAGGTTTGAGTAGGAAAAATAGTAAATAAATAGATACATAAATAAAATCTCCTCTTACATGATTACATCAGTGTCACCATTTCCTTCTTTCTTGAGTTGTTGTTGTATTTCTATTGTCTGTTTTCTATCCTGTTCTGGTTGAATTTTCTATATCTTTCATAAAATTAAACCAATTTCCTTTGTGTTCGGGTAACAGTAGTATCAATGTTTATGTTTTTGTTTTTTGGTTCCACAGTTTGTTATTTTGCTTCTCATAGCGAGATCGGTCCTTAGAGAGCTGTGCCCCATAAATTGTTCTTTCCTTTCATTCAAACATTACGCTATTCAGTGTGCAGTTGGGTCTGAGTAAATGGTTAGCTTGATATCCAGTATTCGTTAAATGGATATAAAATTTTAGTCATGTACTTAACCTTTCACTGTCTTGATGGTGTAATTGTTAGTGTTTAAGATCTGTATGTGGTAACCCAGGTTCGAATCCCGTTAGAATCACATGTTTTCATTAATTTAATTGGGAGATGTTTGGTGTTGGGAGTTAAATCTATAATTAATAAATTATAATACAGCAATCAATCCAGTTTAGCCTGCACTGTTTTTTTTTTTTTTTTTTTTTTTATTATTACTGTGTTTTCTTATAAATCTGAGTGGTTAATTTTCTAGATCACTGCATCTGTTCTCTAATCAAACCCATCCCATTGGTTAGTGAAATACGAAAATTATACTTTAATCTTTATGAAACTACATTAGATAATATTATATTCTTTAACATATTTGGTGTAAGACCAGACCGGGCTTCGAACCCGTACCTTTGGGGTAAGTTAGGTCAGGTGAAGGTATTGAGGCAAGAGGAAACTGTTGGAGTGGCTTTTTCTGTGTGTTATTAGTCTACGTACATACGTCGTTGAGGTGTTACCCGACTAAATAATCTAAATGATAACAAAATATTTTGGTCTACTCTTAACTCATTCAAATCCAACTTCACTACTGCTTCATCCATTCCACCATTAAAATCTCCGACTGGCAATCTTGTAAGTGACCCACGAGGTAAAGCTAACCTTCTTGCGGATATTTTCTCCACCAACTCAACCTTAGATGAAATAAATCAAGATGTCCCTGTACTTAATTTTAATTCGCCTGAAATTCCTTCACTTAAGATCCACACCAGACATGTCAAAACTATTTTGCAGAATCTCTCAGTAGATAAGGCTCCTGGTCCAGATGAAATTCCTCCAATAGTACTTAAGAATTGCTCCTTGGTGCTCGCTCCTATATTGGCAAAATTTGTCCGTCTGTGTACTCATACCTCATGCTTCCCAGTACCCTGGAAAGAAGCAAACATCCATCCAGTTCCTAAAAAAGGTGCCTCTTCAGATCCATCAAACTACAGACCAATAGCTATAACTTCCACTCTTGGCAAAGTCTTTGAAATTATATTAAATAATCACATAATTAAGCATCTGGAGAATAATAAATTAGTCAGTGATAGGCAATGTGGTTTTAGACGATGTCGATCAACTGCAGACATTCTTTGCCTTCTTATGCATCAAATCAACCAAGCTACAGACCAACATGGTGAAACACATACAATAGCACTGGATATATCAAAGGCATTTGATAGAGTCTGGCATCAATCCTTATTGTCGAAAATGTCACACCCCTTGCATCATTAGTTCCACTAATTTCTTCTTATCTTCATAACAGAAAAATATGTGTAATGGTAGATGGCCTTTATTCTCAATTTCACTCAATAAATGCTGGTGTTCCCCAGGGATCAGTTTTGGCCCCAACTCTGTTCCTCATTCATATCAATGATCTCATATCTACCACTCATAATCCAATACATTCCTACGCAGATGACTCAACACTCCACAGTTCCTTCACATTTACCAATTCTTTCACCCAACCCGATCTTATAAATTCAAAAATAAACACTGCAATTTCTCTGAACTAGGACCTTTCTAGAATTAATGAATGGGGACAAGAGAATCTAGTTGCCTTTAATGCACAGAAAACCAAGTACATTCAATTTTCTAACCGACAGAATCTCACTGACTCCCATATATTTTTTAATGATGTAAATATTCCCACTTCCCCTAGTATTGACATTCTCGGTGTAACATTAACTACTAACTTGAGCTGGACACATTATGTTAGAAGCATTGCTAAGAATGCCTCTAAACAACTGGGACTCCTGTACAGAGTTCGAGAATTCTTCACTGACGAGCAGTTGGCCGTAATATATAAAAGTCATGTGCGTTCTCAGATGGATTACTGTTCACCTCTGTGGGGTGGAAGTGGAGTGGTTGCATTGAGGCAGTTGGACAAAATTCAAAATAAAGCCATTAGATTAATCAATAACCCTGCAATCACACAGGACCTTCCTACATTATCCATACGAAGAAACGTTGCATCCCTTGCATTATTCTACAGATATTTTCACAGCAATTGTTCCGAGGAACTTGTTTCAATTGTGCCGCCTCTCCACATCTTTCCCCGTAGAACTAGGGCAGCTGAGAGCGCCCATGAATTTACACTTTCTCCTCCACAATGCAGAACTTCTGCTTATCAGAATTCATTTATCCCCAGAGCTACTACTCTTTGGAATTCACTTCCCTCGAATTGCTTTCCACAAACTTACAATCTACAAATGTTTAAATCCAGTTGTTACAAACATTTTATGAATGGAGGATGCCTTTAGGCACATGGACCTTTTTGTTTTATCTGTGATTTTCCTTCCTCCGTTCATTGTCTCTTAAAAAAAAAAAAAAAAAAAAAGAGCGAGCACGTGAAATACGCTACGACGTACAACCACATCCAATATGTCCGACTTGACGGGGATCGAACCCAGGTCAAGCAGATTCATACTTGAGCGTGCTATCCACTCGGCCACCGCGGTTGGATAGAGGTCCAACACCAAACCGACTACACCACCAATTTACACAATCACACCTACAGTGATACTTATTGCTTTTCACTTTCCTCCTAGTTGTTCACTAACTTCATTTTTTCTCTCATTTTTTATCGCGTATAAATATTGTTTTGTTTTATCACTTCCCCTCATTCTGTTGTTATTGTACCATTTTGCTCACTTTGTATAATTTTCTTCGCTCTTTCTGTCAAGCATCTTCACTCAATGTTCTCATTTTTCCTTGCGTATTAATTTTATTAGCTTCAGTTTCCCGTCTCTCTTCGTAGTTATTTTATCGTTTTCCTTATTGTTATCGTTTTCGTCGCTCTATTTCTCAATCGTCTTCACTTTTTCCTAACTTTTCCTTGCATATTCATCTCTTTTTCCTAATTGTTTCCTATATTTGCTATTTATTTTATCGTTTTCGTCACTCTGTATCGTATTATTAGCTCTTGTTCTGAATAGTCTTTTTTTCTCACCTTTTCTCGAGCATTCATCTTTTTGTCCTCAGTTTCACCCTCTCCTCATTGCCATTTTGCCTTTTACCTCACATTTTATCGTTTTCTATTGTATTTTCTAGTTGTCACTGACTTGGTCATTTTTCAGGTTTTACTGTCTGTCCTCACCTTTCCCCACTTCCGCCTGTCCACTTCATTTATCCTCCCCTCTGCTCTCCACAAGGGAACCCGAGAAATATTGATAATGCTTCTTTCTTTTTCCTATTATTCTCTCTCTCTCTCTCTCTCTCTCTGTTCCTAGCCTATATTTTCAATCCGTTATATGCCGTTTTGCTTGTTTCATAGACTGTATATGTTTTATTTCTCTCACTTCCATAGGTTACTGGCACTGCCCTGGTGTTAGTTCTTAATCCTCTATGTCTCTATATATGTTTATTTCCAGTATATATTTTTGGTTCTCTCTTGCTTCCATAATTTGTTCCTACTATATTCGCTTTGGTTTGTTTGGTTTGCCTTCATACATTTCACACATTAGTTTTCTCCCTCATTTCCATCGCTTTTCCCGACTGTCTGTCCTCTCTTCTATTCTTCATAATACAAACGAAAGCAGGCAACAACAGAACACCCCCTCTCTCTCCCTTTCCACTTCACACACACACCCGTATACACACAACACTTCCACTCTAGTGACAATACCTCCACCTTCACGTCACACAAAACAAAACGAAACAAAAACGACTCGGCGTATATATCATTGGTGGTCCCGTCTTGCTCTCCCTCTGTATCTCTCTCTCTCTCCATATATATATATATATATATATATATATATACATATATACCGGTATATATATAGAAATATAATATATATATATATATATATATATATATATATATATATATATATATATATATATATATATATAAGAACATAAGAACATAAGAAAATGGGAGTCTGCAGAAAGCCGATTGGCCTAAGCAAGGCAGATCCCTGTCCCACACAACCCCAATTACAAAGCCCAATTATAGGCTCAACACTCTAATACCCTGAGGATCATCTTACCAAACCGGTTAGAGATTAATATATATATATATATACCTTGCTGTTTTTATTTATTAAATTATTAATATTAGGGCAACTTACACAGTAGCTGAGGGCCTAACTACACAAATATCAGAAAAGGTTTATCAGAGAGGAAAGAATATTCATGGGGCACAGATCATATAGACCGGCCTCGCGACGAAATATCCCTGACCCTACTAATAATCTTTATTTTATTAATTTCACCACAACACCAAACACCCCCAATGAAATTAATTAAAGTATATATGATCCACCGGGATTCGAAGCTGGGTTATCACACACAAATTTTTGCCACCTTAACCAATACACCACCAGGACGGTTAAAGGTTTTGCACACGCCTACGACTTATTATCCATTCTCGAATACTGGATATTAATCTAATAATGTTCATATTCCCAACCGCGCTATGGTAGCCTACTGTTTAAGTGAGAGGAAAGAATATTCATTGGGCACAGATCATATAGACCGGCCTCGCGACGAAATATCCCTGAACCTACTAATAATTGTGACGCCTGCAGCTTAGCAGAACGCCATGTAGGCTCAGCCGCTCGCTTGGCCACTCGCTAACACTCGCCAGGGCAATGTATTTGGCTACAGTCTATCTACAATGTTGTACTTTCTTTCTTGTGAATCGTAATGTCACAGGCAGTATAGAAGTGGTCTTTGTTTTCGCCTGTGACAAGGGATTATATTTTATATCATCAGTTATAAGTTTAATGTGTAAGACTGAATGATACAGCTAGAGAGTGTGAGTGAGTAAGTGCAGGAGGCAGAGGGTAGTGTGCGTAGTGTTACACGTTGTCTCAGTGACGTCATGCCACGGCTGGGCCCTCTGAGTGGCTGGCCGCCTTACCACCCCTCCTGCCGCGTCAGGAAGTGGTCCCCCCGCATTCCCTGCTGCCTTGTGTCTTCCTTGCTCAGAGCTTGCCTGACCAGCATACCCTTCACATCTCCCTTGCTACCTGTCCCCGACTTCTACCTATAGAACACTTTCTCTCTCTCTCAACTTCTTACCTCTCATTCTTCCAATCTATTTAATATCATAACTCCCCTTTGGTTCTGCACGATTTAATATATCGGCCATCGTATTATATGCTGAAGCTCTCAGATATTCCATGTTTAGATAGACATTTTGGAGGGGTTAACATTTTGTCTGTAGAGGTTCAACACACTCACGGTGTTTCCCTACCTTTTGCTTGGTTGTCTGCTGGGCTATTTAATGCTAGACTGGGGTGAGGCTATTGTTGTTGTGATTTCCGATGTGTACCAGGTTTTGTTGAACCTGTACAATCGCAACGGATACGTGGGAAGCCTAGGTTGTCTTTCTGACTGTGTACCTTGTGAGTTTAGCACTGTGTTGCGAGTGAGGGCTTTTGTCTCTGCCATCCAACACTGTGCTAACTCGTTTTGCTTTGACTTTGAGAGGGTCGCCAGGAGAGAACCAGATACTAGCGATCTGGATGTCTCAAGAGAGCACCCCGTCATTTAACGTAATTTGGCCGTACAGTCTTAAGGACCTCGCTAGGCTACGAGCTGCTTGCTCAGCCATTGTTTCCTAGCCTACGACATCCCAGCTAGACTTTATTCGCCTAACAGACACCCGATTAGGATAATAAACTCTTATGTTATGTATGCAGCAGTTTTTTTCACGTTGATTTTAAGCCTTGGTTGTTGTTGAGTTGCACAACCCGAGCAGGCTTTTGCGTTGCCTGAGGAAGTACTTCTTTTGTTGTTGGAGATAATACTATTGTGCATTTATCGTTATTCCGTTATTCCCGTGCCAGTTAACACTGTATGTCCCTACACTTGTCATATCTTGTTCCTGCTTTATATAACAGTTCAAAATCCGATTCGATCATCTTAACGCCGCTAATTAAGGGTTAAGCAGCGTCAGACTTTCTTCAGAAGATTCCTGCTCGATGCTTTAGGACTTTCGTTCACTTTCTTTAATATAGGAGTGACAGTTTATTATTGTTTAGAGTAACTTTAATTATACCTTCTTCTTGTTTGCATGAAATCATTCCAGTGATTTAATTAAGCTCTCTATCCTTTTCCTTGTATACATTATTAACGTAATTGTATGTTGTTGTGATCAGGCTGTATCAGAGATCATCAGCCTGTAGTAGTAGTGCATTTATACCGAGTTATAGGATACCCCGCTATCGCAGATTTAACTCTGGAGGGTATAGGTGTTTTTGTGCGCCGGCATTATAAGTTCGAGGGTTGGATCTAGTTTTACCGTTGTGGCTGTGTGCCTTTCTAGTCCAATGATTAAGAGCCCTTGTTTTATACGAGTCCCGGTCGTAACATAATTTTTATTTTATTAATTTCACCACAACACCAAACACCCCCAATGCAATTAATTAAAGTATATATGATCCACCGGGATTCGAACCTGGGTTATCACACACAGATTGTTGCCACCTTAACCATTACACCACCAGGACGGTTAAAGGTTTATGCACACGCCTACGACTTATTATCCATTCTCGAATACTGGATATTTATCTAATCATGTTCATATTCCCAACCGCGCTATGGTAGCCTACTGTTTAAGTGAGAGTAAAGAATATTCATGGGGCACAGATCATATAGACCGGCCTCTCGACGAAATATCCCTGAACCTACTAATAATCTGTATTTTATTAATTTTACCACAACACCAAACACCCCCAATGAAATTAATTACAGTATATATGATCCACCGGGATTCGAACCTGGGTTATCACACACAGATTTTTGCCACCTTAACCATTACACCACCAGGACGGTTAAAGGTTTATGCACACGCCTACGACTTAAATCCATTCTCGAATACTGGATATTAATCTAATCATGTTCATATTCCCAACCGCGCTATGGTAGCCTACTGTTTAATCTACTACCCTCGGTAGGTTGTGGTCCCGGTCTTCTGCCTCAACCTGTGCCAAATGTTGGACATTGATAAATATAGTTTATGTGCCGTTTGTGTGTCTCCCTCACCCCTTCCTTCCTCCCTCTTCTCTGTACCCTTTACTTGTACCGTTTGTATAGCTCCTTCACCCCTGCCTTCCTCCTTCATCTGTACCCTTTACTAGTACAGTGTGTGTGTCCCCCTCCTCCGTCTTCCTTTCTTCCTCCTCTCTGTACCATTTACATGAACCGTTTGAGTGTCTCCCTCACCCCCTCCTCCCTCCTCTTTGTACCCTTTACATATCTTCCATATGTATCGTTGTACTCTGCTTCTATCGCCTGTGTGTAAACACTTCATATGCATTTTCTATGTATTTGCCTACCGTTGGATGTGTACTTTTAATCTGTGTGTCTCTGTATTTAACTCAATTATTTACGTATAGTATACATATACTGTACATATACATGTTTGTATTTATAGTTGAGTATACATATACTGTACATATACATGTTTGTATTTTTAATCTTGCACGTTGCTCTTCATACCCTTCCGTATCTCATTATATTATATTTTGTTCTTTCTCTGTGTGTCCTCTCCTTGCATATGTCTCCTTTTGTCCATTATTTCGGCCCTCCTTGCATGTATTCTTTTTTGTTTTCTCTTCTCTATATTCGTATACTCTCTTATCATTATGCGTCTTATATTGCTTATTTGTCTGTCTCTTGCTTCCATATCCTCACCTTCCTTCTATCTCCCTGTAATTGTGTCCACACTCCTCTTCTTCTCCAGCTCTTCTTTCAGCCGTATTGTATACTTAACTTGCTAATTTATCTTTGTACCTCCTTTTTCTTGTTCGTGCTTATGTTCCTTTCGTCCATTCACTCACTCTCTTGCATCTTCTCTTATTACTTCTTCTCTCACTCACATTACAGTTGTTTACAGATAACCTTACCCGGACCATGATGAAAACCCAAAATACCAGAATGATACTGCATGTGAATGGTGTGTTTGTGTGTGTATAAGGGGGGGGGGGGGGGGTGAGTATATATTATCATCTGAATGTTCTTGATGTATTTTGTGTATATTACACGGCATGCATCTGCGTGTATGTATGTATTTATATGTGTGTGATTGAAGGGGTTGTAGGCGTTCACGTTTGTGTGTGAGCACGCAATTATCTACGCGGAAGCAGTGTGTGTGTATTCATCATTGTATTCATAATTGTAGTTTGACAGGAATTGAGTTTTGGGCACATATTGTCCCGCTTCCTAGACATTATCATCAGTGACAAGTACCCATATTCTAGCTCAAGGGAGATGGTAACCGCCGGCTATGTTTCAGGAAACCTTCATAAACCTGAGTGAGATTTGAAACCCGGTCTGCTGGGTTGCAGGCGTGAACGGTACCACTGAGATAGCCGAGTGGTGTGTGTGTGTGTGTGTGTGTGTGTGGGGTGTGCGTATGTGTGTTACAGTTGCCCTATATTCAATTGTAGCATCAAAGCAATCGAAATACAAAATTACAATTTACCTCCACATCCAATTTAGCCACAAAACAAAAAAAATTGTTCACTACATAGATCAATTCACATATATATTTGGAACCATTCACACACATTCATACACACACACACAGACACACACACACACACACACACACACACACACACACACACACACACACATATATATATATATATATATATATATATATATATATATATATATACAGAGAAGAACCAACGTAGGAATGAATAATAACACCATCTTGTACGACGTTTCGAGAATCGCTGTTCTCATCTTCAGGCCTATATTTAAGATACAGCCAAAATTACATACTGAAGAGCAACATTGTGACTAAAATTATAAAGGTTAGTTTAATTATACATAAGAGTAATGAAAGGAATGCACATGGGAAAATTTAAATACCAAAGCTGGAGTAAACATGGTCAAAATATATAAATACAAATAAAACAATAATAATAATCCTTAAATCGTGAACATTAATTATATTAAGTGAAAGACAAGAACATATGATAAAGCAAAAGTAGGCAAGTATAGTTATAGTTATAGTGGGGAGATTGTAGGCACCAATCGATTAGGGCTAGACCAAGGTGAGGTTATACTGTAGGCATGTGATAAAGAGTCGCTGGAACTACTGTTTCATTTGCTTGCCCTCTCTTACTGATTGTTTTGTGCCTCATTAACACTGAGAGCAATCCAGCTAGCTCTCACAAACACCTCCTCCTCCTATCCACTTCACTACACTAAACGTGCACACTACACTTCATTCCTCCACACCATAATTAAAACCAAATTATGAATTTTAGCCCAGCCTCGGAGTCCCCAGGGAGGGGGGCGGGGGGGGGGGGGGGCATAAATGCCCCCTCACCCGCCCGACCTTCCCCTGACGACCCCACACAATTACTTGGGCCTTCGCTTGTTACTCTTTCTATTAATTTCTGCAATATTCGCGGACTTTCCTTTAATTATCACTCTGTTGAACACCATCTCTCCTCCTACAAACCTGATCTTCTTTTCCTCACCGAAACTCAGGTGTCTGATGCAACATCCAGCAGCCCCTTCTCTGTATCCTCCTACTTTCAAAGCCAAAGGCGTATGTTGTGCATATGTGCACAACAAACTCACTTGCTCTCGTGTTCCCGATTTCGACTCCTCTGAATTCTCAACTTTATGGCTCAAACTTTCCTGTCATTCTCTTACTAAATATTTCTGTGCTGTCTATCTTTCCCCTAACTCTACCAGCTTTCCCAAATTCTTTGGCTATCTAAACTTTACAGTGGAACACATTCTATCCATTTCTCCTTTCTCAGAAATCTCCATCTCAGGAGATTTCAACGTTCACCACCGCCAATGGCTCTCCTCTCACACTACTGACCCACCTGGTGAACAAGCCTACGTCTTTTCTATCCTAAATGACCTAGAGCAGTTATTTCCGCAACCCACCCGTATCCCGGATCGCCTCGGAGATTGGCCCAACATTCTTGACTTGTTTCTAACTTCTAACCCTTCTTCATATACTGTCGATCTTTTCTCTCCTTTGGGCTCCTCGGACCATAAACTTATCTCTGTCACATGTCCTATCTCTCCATTACGGCCACCCGATCCTCCTAGCCGGCGGCGCTTGTGGCACTTTAGCGCTGTCGACTGGGAGGCTCTCCGGCAGTACTTCTTTGATTTCCCATGGAATGATTTCTGCTTCCGTGGCCGGGGACCCTCGGAGAGTGCTGAACGCATTACCGAGGTAATCCTATCGGGCATGGAAGCATACATTCCATTCTCTTTCTCTCAGACTAATGCTAAAAAATCTTGGTATAGGCTACTCACGCCTGTTCTACTGTTGTCCGCAATAAGGAGGAAGCATTCAAACGGTACCAACGCCTTAAAACTCAAGACTCTCATTCTTCCTATGTTTCTGCCTGGAATCAAGCCAAATCTGTTCTTCGACTTGCCAAGCACTCTTTCATCAATAATAAATGCATTGAACTATCCAACTTTAGCTCTTCCCAAGCTTTCTGGCATCTAGTCAAAAACCTCTCCAACAATTTCTCTTCCTCGTCTTTCCCATTCTGATGGCACAACATTCACTTCTTCCTCTGACAAAGCTAAACTCTTCGCTCAAACCTTTGCTAGAAACTCCACCTTGGATGATTCCGGTGCTATACCTCCCTCTCCACCCTCCTCTCTATTACTTATGCCTAATATCCTAATCTCTTCTAAAGATGTACCTTCTACCCTCTCTGGGCTTAATACTAATAAGGCGTACGGTCCGGACGGTGTTCCTCCTGTTGTACTCAAAAACTGTGCTTCCGTGCTGACTCCCTGCCTAGGCAAACTCTTTCGTCTCTGTCTATCCTCTAACGTCTTCCCTTCATGCTGGAAGTTTTCTCTCATTCAACCTGTCCCAAAGAAGGGTGACCGCTCTCAACCCTCCAACTATCGTCCAATTGCTCTCATCTCTTGTATTTCTAAAGTTTTTGAAACTATTCTTGCTTCCAAATTTCTTAAGCATTTCTCTTCTCATAATCTGCTCTCAGATCGCCAGTATGGCTTCCTTAAGGGTCGCTCTACTGGTGATCTTCTTTCATATCTTACTAACTCTTGGTCATCCTCCTTTCGGGACTTCGGTGAGACTTTTTCTATTGCACTAGACATATCGAAAGCCTTCGATAGAGTCTGGCACAAATCTCTAATTTATAAACTACCCTCCTTCGATTTCTATACGTCCATCTGTGCCTTAGTCTCTAATTTACTCTCCGACCGTTCCATAACTGCGGTTGTGGACGGCCATCGCTCATTTCCTCACCCTATAAACTCCGGTTTTCCTCAGGGCTCGGTCCTATCTCCTATTCTCTTTCTAATTTTTATAAATGACCTTCTCAACTGTACCTCAACTCCCATCCATTCATACGCAGACCAGACGACTCAACCTTACACTACTCCATAAGTTTTTCAGAACGCCCAAGCTAGCAATTCTTCAATGACAAACGGAATAAAGCCATAGAACACTTAAATTCTGATCTAACTACTATCTTCAATTGGGGCAGAGAAAACCTTGTTTCCTTTAATGTTTCCAAAACCCAATTTCTCCATCTATCTACCCGTCAGGAACTCCCTGCAGACTATTCCTTATTCTTCAACAATACAAAAATCAATCCTTCATCTTCTCTCAATATTCTTGATGTAACTTTTTCTTCTGCTCTCAGTTGGAATGACCATATTACCAGTCTTGCTAAGGCAGCCTCCCAGAAGCTGGGTGTGCTCAACCGCCTTAGTGGGTTCTTTATCCCAGCACAGCTTCTTGCTCTGTACAGGGGCATAGTGCGTCCTTGTATTGAGTATTGTTCACAAGTGTGGGGAGGTTCCTCTCACACCGCTTTCCTAGACAAAATTGAAAGGAAGGCCTTTCGTATCATTAACTCAAGTCCACTCACCAACTCTCAGCAATCTCTCTCTCTTCGCCGCAATGTTGCATCTCTCTCGCTATTCTATCGCTACTATAATAATCAGTGTTCCTCAGAGCTTTCACAGTGTATACCACCTCCTTTATGTAGGGCACGTGGTACCCGTCTTGCAACACAATCCCACTCGTACTTTGTGCAACTCTCCAACCCAAGAGTGAAATGTTACTCTGTCTTTCTTCTATTCAACAGCTGAGCTCTGGAACTCTCTCCCAGAATCAGTCTTTCCCTCTTCCTATGACTTAAATTGCTTCAAACTCCGTGTGTCTAGGCATTTTGGCTTGAACGTCCCTTGATTTTGGCCCTGTCACTCTTTCAACTTTGGGGGAGGCACTCGCTATAGGCAGTCCTGCCTTTTGCCTCCCTCACTCACATAGAAATAAAAAAAAAAAAAAATTGAAACAGAGTAAATCGAAAGGGGAATCATGGGTGCTTTTTGCGTAACCTGCTTAGTACTCTAGTAACCCGAGCTTTTCATATATGTTCGAATAATATGGCACTTCATAGAGAACTTTTATTTATTAAACAAACCCTCTTCTCAAATGGCTTCCCCCTTAATTTCACCGAAACATATATAGGTAAACAATTATCTCGTTTATTGGCCCCACGTATTCCGATCTCTCCTACGGTAAATATTATATATATATATACATATATATATTTATATATATATATATATATATATATATATATATATATATATATATATATATATATATATATTATACTGTATATATATACACATACATACATACACACATATTTAGACCAACTATTGATTTATTGTTGATATTGTTATAATAAATAATTTTAAAATGTGTCATAGTCGCTTTACTTTGTAATTTTATCAGGATACTATTCCATATTTTCACTCTATGATATTTTATATTTGTTTAAGATTGTTTTGTATGCCTAATGGGAATCTTTGATAGATTGTTGTTTCTCAATTCATGTATGTCGTTGTTGGTATATTCAAATAAACTCTCATTAATATGGTTATATAATTATTTATATACGTATATAGCTGCACAATAAATATTAATATCGCTCAATTTCAATAACTTTAGCTGATGAAATAGTTTGTTTGTATGAACGCTCCTACATCTATATATAATTGTTCTTTTCACACTTTTCTGGGATACTTCTAATGATTTTAGCTGTTGTATATGCACCCCCCCCCCCCCCCAAATAGTGTGGCAGAAAGATAGGAAGGGATATATCAATGAATAGTACAATTGTTTTAATGCACCGATGTTAAAGCAATGACGAGTTATATGTAAAATTCCAAATTGTTTATTAATTTTATTTCTCAAAATAATACTGTATATGACATTCCAATTCAGCTGTAGGTCCACCATTACACCAAGACACTTGATGCTCTCTTTCTCTTTTATGATGGAATCTCCAAGTGTTGATATCTGTAAATTGTGCGTATATGTTTATTTCGTGAGAACACCACATAGTTGTTTTTTAGTTCTATATGTAAAGTAAGTTTGCTTGAACTTACCAAATGGTTTACATTGATTAGATTATCATTAACTACATCAATAATGGTTTACATTGATTATATTATCATTAACTACATCAATAAGTGCATGCATATTACGGTTCTGGTAAACAGAGTGCTGTCATCAGCATATACAACGTATTTATAGTTTAAATTTAACATTAATTTGATAATTAATATAGAGTATAAAAAACAATGGGCCCAGTATGGATCCCTGAGGCACTCTGTATGATATAACTTTCTTAGCAGATGTACTGTCCTTGAACTCTACAAACTGTGACCTATTTTGCAAATATGAAATAAACCATTTGTTAGGGGTACCTCTTATACCATGATGTTTTAGTTTTTCTATTAATATTTGGTGGTTTACAGTGTCAAATGCTTTAGACAGATCAACAAAAATACTAATTGTGTAATCCCTGCCATAACACAATTTTAATATATCTTTAAACGATGTTAGGGCGGATTTTGTTGATCACCCCTCACGGAATCAATGCTGGGCCTCAGTGATGATTTTATTCAAAGTGCAGAAATAAGTAACCCTGTTCTACATTATCTTTTCAAGAATTTTGCTCATGGCCGGTAAGACAGAGATTGGGCGGTGGTTTTGAAAGAGTGTATCATCACAGATTAATATATAGGAATAACCTTTGCTATTTGTAATTAATCAGGGGAAATGCCCATATAAAAAGACTTGTTACAGAGATGTAAGATGACTGGTGAAATTACTGGAATGATTATTCGTAATACTTTCGTGGGTATACTATCTAATCCCGGAGAGGAGTGAGATATTCATGAGGGTTTATGGAGGAAAGATTATGTAGATAGGTCTGGAATTAACGAGAGAGAGAGAGAGAGAGAGAGAGAGAGAGAGAGAGAGAGAGAGAGAGAGAGAGAGAGAGAGAGAGAGAGAGAGAGAGAGAGAGAGAGAGAGAGAGACATAGAAAGAGAGAGAGAGAAAGGAGGGAGGGGGCAGAGTGAGAAATATATTATACTGTACTAAGGGCAAGTGTGACTGATTATAACTTTAGATTAGGAATCCTATTAACTGGAATTTGTTTCATGTTATATCTAGGGAAGGTATTATTTGGAGGCATTTCGTGCAGTAGCCTACTTAAGTTTCAATATTCATCATAGCCTCCTGATATGCTATGAAGTTGTCTTGATGAATGCCATTATATTAATTATGTACGGTAGCCCCAACTCTTTAATTAATGGGAGGCATGTCGTTGTTGTAGACAGCCTTCTCCCTTATGCTTAGCCCCATTAGCTTAGGTATTTTAAGACCTTTGCCATGTCTCTTACTCGCCGTGGGAGTTTGTTGAAGAGACGTGGGCCTCTGTGTGACAACCAGCCCTCTCGCAGAGAGCCCATAGCACCCCTGTTATTCATCCGGGGGATTTCGCATTCCCAGCCTCTCCTATCACTGAATTTCATGACTATCGGAGTATGTAGGTTTGGTACTAAACCCACTGCAATTTTCCACGTGT
This sequence comes from Paralithodes platypus, assembly GCA_032716605.1. NCBI lineage: Eukaryota > Metazoa > Arthropoda > Malacostraca > Decapoda > Lithodidae > Paralithodes > Paralithodes platypus. Next base: position 20,460,279 of record CM064524.1, read on the forward strand.
ATATTATTAGGTAACGTTCTCTTCTACGTTCCAGTGAGTACAGATTCAGTGCTCTTAAACGCTCCCAATAGTGTAGCTGTTTTATCGAACTTATATGCGAAGTGAAATTTCTTTGTACACTCTCTACGTCATTTATTTCACCTGCTTTGTATGGAGATGTTATTACGCTACAATATTCAAGCCGCGGTAGCACTAGAGATTTGAAGAGCGTTATCATAGGTACTTCACCGCGTGTTTTAAAAGCACGCAGAATCCAACCCGTTAGACGTTTCGCAGCCGCCACTTTGACCTGGTTATGTACTTTGAAACCCATATTTTCAGACATTAATACCCCAAGGTCTTTCACACTGTCTTTCCGTTCTATTATGTGGTTAGATTCTGTTAAGTAATTTGTAATTTCTTTAACACCATTATTATCTCCATACCGTATTAATTGGAATTTTTCCTCATTGAATTGCATGTTGTTTTCCCTGGTCCACTGGAACACTACATTCATGTCTTCCTGCAGTCGGCCCGTGTCTTCTTGTGTGTTTACTATCTTGCTTAATTTTGTGTCATCAGCAAAGGACGACACCGTACTGTGTCTGGTGTTGGTATCTATGTCGCAAATTAGTATGAGGAACAGAAGGGGCGCTAGCACTGTTCCTTGGGGCACTGAGCTTTTGACATCCGAAGGCTCAGATGTGACTTGGTTTACTGCTACTGATTGTTTTCGGTTTACGAGGAAATTGTATATCCACCGTCCGATTTTCCCAGTTATACCTTTTGCTTTCAGTTTGTGGGCTATTATACCATGGTCACATTTATCAAATGCCTTAGCAAAATCGGTGTAAATGACATCCACGTTTTTCTTTTCTTCTAGCGCTTTAAGAATTTTGTCATAGTGTTCCAAAAGTTGTGAGAGACATGATCTTCCCACTCTGAACCCATGTTGACCGGTGTTGTGTAGTTCATTTGTCTCCATGAATGTTGAATTTTTTTTTCGCAGGACTCGTTCGAAAACTTTAATGATGTGAGAGGTTAGAGCTACCGGGCGGTAGTTTTTTGGTAGTGCTTTACTCCCTCCTTTATGAAGTGGGGCAATTATTGCGTTTTTCAAGCTATCTGGTATGTCACCAGTGTCTAGACTCCTTCTCCACATTATAGCCAGCCCCGATACCGTACCCCGAGAGTTAGCCAACGCCATCAAAGAGGTGGCGCTGGACCGGGAGCGGGAATCCGGGGGGAGCTGCAAGATTGTAGCGATAGAGAGCCGGACTAGGGTGCGAGGCGTGTCAGCGGAGGAATACCACGCCATTAAAAACTCGGTCAACCGCACCCTGAGGTGTCGGCTGGTAGAGACGTGGCACCGCTTTGTCTCGATCACCCTCAGCACCCGGGACCTCGACCAGGATGGCGTCCACCTCGATTAGGATACTAATCAACTCCTATATAATAAAATTGTAGGGCAAACAAAGCGTTGGTTGGAGAGGGATGCCGGGGTGATATCGTTGCGCCTGCCTAAGTCGTGCATCCTGCCCATCATCTTCCCCCAATAATTTTCTTTTTCATTTCAGACTTCTTGTGACTCATGACCTGACCTAAAAAAAAATCTTGTTCAATATGACCCTTTAGTGTGGGTATTGCTATTGTGTGTGCTATTATTTCTCCATAACATAGAAGTATGCCGGTCAGCATCTCTTAACTAGGCTACCATTCTGCCCTTGTATTTGTAACATTTTAGATAAATAGCCTACAGGCTTACATGCAAAATGAATAAACAGGAAGAGACACCGTCTACTGGGGTGCTGAGCAACGCCCCTAAAAATCAGAGGGCGGGACTTCGGGGAGTATTAAATAGGCTAATTGTAGATGTCAACACTTTCATCACTACTGCTGACCTCGAGGAATTAGAAGCTAGATTAGACAATGTCCAGGCTATCCACGGTCGTATTATGGCTCTGAGTGAGGTGATTGTGGCAGGCATGACAGAGGAGGAAGAGATAGTTACAGAGTGTGATAATCGCGCCCTCTATGATGAACCTGTCTTTAGAGCGAAGCACATATTACAGCGTGCTGTCGCAAGTAAGAAGGGAGGCGAGAATGAGACCCATAGAAGGGTTGACCCAAAACACACTGTGCACCTCCCAATGCTCAATCTTCCTACATTTGGGGGCAAATTGACTGAGTGGTTAGCTTTTTGGGACGTATTTCGGTCTACAGTTCATGAATCCTCTTTGGATAATGTCCGTAAGTTTCACTACCTGAAGGGACAAATGGAAGGAGAGGCCTTACATTTGATAGAGGGTTTTGCGGTAGTAGGTGATAGTTATCTTGAGGCAGTACAATTATTAAAATCCACATACGGGGATCAAGAGCAGTTGAAGATGGCCCATGTCGTTGCCTTGTTAAAGCTCGCAGAACCACAGTATAAGGTTGAGGAGTTAGCAAATTTTAGGGCAGATATGGAGTGCCATACTCGATCGCTAGATACCCTAGGGCTCACCACACAGGAAATGATAGTCATTATCTTACGTCAGAAGCTTCCTATGGCAATACTTGACAAGGTTAGATCGTTTGATCTGGGGGAGTTCAAAACTCAGTTCAGTAAAGAAATTAATAATCTACAGTTGAACAAAGGATGACCATATTACCAGTCTTGCTAAGGCAGCCTCCCAGAAGCTGGGTGTGCTCAACCGCCTTAGTGGGTTCTTTATCCCAGCACAGCTTCTTGCTCTGTACAGGGGCATAGTGCGTCCTTGTATTGAGTATTGTTCACAAGTGTGGGGAGGTTCCTCTCACACCGCTTTCCTAGACAAAATTGAAAGGAAGGCCTTTCGTATCATTAACTCAAGTCCACTCACCAACTCTCAGCAATCTCTCTCTCTTCGCCGCAATGTTGCATCTCTCTCGCTATTCTATCGCTACTATAATAATCAGTGTTCCTCAGAGCTTTCACAGTGTATACCACCTCCTTTATGTAGGGCACGTGGTACCCGTCTTGCAACACAATCCCACTCGTACTTTGTGCAACTCTCCAACCCAAGAGTGAAACGTTACTCTGTCTTTCTTCTATTCAACAGCTGAGCTCTGGAACTCTCTCCCAGAATCAGTCTTTCCCTCTTCCTATGACTTAAATTGCTTCAAACTCCGTGTGTCTAGGCATTTTGGCTTGAACGTCCCTTGATTTTGGCCCTGTCACTCTTTCAACTATGGGGGAGGCACTCGCTATAGGCAGTCCTGCCTTTTGCCTCCCTCACTCACATAGAAATAAAAAAAAAAAAAAAATTGAAACAGAGTAAATCGAAAGGGGAATCATGGGTGCTTTTTGCGTAACCTGCTTAGTACTCTAGTAACCCGAGCTTTTCATATATGTTCGAATAATATGGCACTTCATAGAGAACTTTTATTTATTAAACAAACCCTCTTCTCAAATGGCTTCCCCCTTAATTTCACCGAAACATATATAGGTAAACAATTATCTCGTTTATTGGCCCCACGTATTCCGATCTCTCCTACGGTAAATATTATATATATATATATATATATATATATATATATATATATATATATATATATATATATATATATATATATTATACTGTATATATATACACATACATACATACACACATATTTAGACCAACTATTGATTTATTGTTGATATTGTTATAATAAATAATTTTAAAATGTGTCATAGTCGCTTTACTTTGTAATTTTATCAGGATACTATTCCATATTCACTCTATGATATTTTATATTTGTTTAAGATTGTTTTGTATGCCTAATGGGAATCTTTGATAGATTGTTGTTTCTCAATTCATGTATGTCGTTGTTGGTATATTCAAATAAACTCTCATTAATATGGTTATATAATTATTTATATACGTATATAGCTGCACAATAAATATTAATATCGCTCAATTTCAATAACTTTAGCTGATGAAATAGTTTGTTTGTATGAACGCTCCTACATCTATATATAATTGTTCTTTTCACACTTTTCTGGGATACTTCTAATGATTTTAGCTGTTGTATATGCACCCCCCCCCCCCAAATAGTGTGGCAGAAAGATAGGAAGGGATATATCAATGAATAGTACAATTGTTTTAATGCACCGATGTTAAAGCAATGACGAGTTATATGTAAAATTCCAAATTGTTTATTAATTTTATTTCTCAAAATAATACTGTATATGACATTCCAATTCAGCTGTAGGTCCACCATTACACCAAGACACTTGATGCTCTCTTTCTCTTTATGATGGAATCTCCAAGTGTTGATATCTGTAAATTGTGCGTATATGTTTATTTCGTGAGAACACCACATAGTTGTTTTTTAGTTCTATATGTAAAGTAAGTTTGCTTGAACTTACCAAATGGTTTACATTGATTAGATTATCATTAACTACATCAATAATGGTTTACATTGATTATATTATCATTAACTACATCAATAAGTGCATGCATATTACGGTTCTGGTAAACAGAGTGCTGTCATCAGCATATACAACGTATTTATAGTTTAAATTTAACATTAATTTGATAATTAATATAGAGTATAAAAAACAATGGGCCCAGTATGGATCCCTGAGGCACTCTGTATGATATAACTTTCTTAGCAGATGTACTGTCCTTGAACTCTACAAACTGTGACCTATTTTGCAAATATGAAATAAACCATTTGTTAGGGTACCTCTTATACCATGATGTTTTAGTTTTTCTATTAATATTTGGTGGTTTACAGTGTCAAATGCTTTAGACAGATCAACAAAAATACTAATTGTGTAATCCCTGCCATAACACAATTTTAATATATCTTTAAACGATGTTAGGGCGGATTTTGTTGATCACCCCTCACGGAATCAATGCTGGGCCTCAGTGATGATTTTATTCAAAGTGCAGAAATAAGTAACCCTGTTCTACATTATCTTTTCAAGAATTTTGCTCATGGCCGGTAAGACAGAGATTGGGCGGTGGTTTTGAAAGAGTGTATCATCACAGATTAATATAGGAATAACCTTTGCTATTTGTAATTAATCAGGGGAAATGCCCATATAAAAAGACTTGTTACAGAGATGTAAGATGACTGGTGAAATTACTGGAATGATTATTCGTAATACTTTCGTGGGTATACTATCTAATCCCGGAGAGGAGTGAGATATTCATGAGGGTTTATGGAGGAAAGATTATGTAGATAGGTCTGGAATTAACGAGAGAGAGAGAGAGAGAGAGAGAGAGAGAGAGAGAGAGAGAGAGAGAGAGAGAGAGAGAGAGAGAGAGAGAGAGAGAGAGAGAGAGAGAGAGAGAGAGACTGAAGTGAGAGAGAGAAAGGAGGGAGGGGCAGAGTGAGAAATATATTATACTGTACTAAGGGCAAGTGTGACTGATTATAACTTTAGATTAGGAATCCTATTAACTGGAATTTGTTTCATGTTATATCTAGGGAAGGTATTATTTGGAGGCATTTCGTGCAGTAGCCTACTTAAGTTTCAATATTCATCATAGCCTCCTGATATGCTATGAAGTTGTCTTGATGAATGCCATTATATTAATTATGTACGGTAGCCCCAACTCTTTAATTAATGGGAGGCATGTCGTTGTTGTAGACAGCCTTCTCCCTTATGCTTAGCCCCATTAGCTTAGGTATTTTAAGACCTTTGCCCCATTAGTTTGGCAATTTTAAGACGTTTCACTCCCATTTATCTGTCAAGCTTAAGACCTTACATGCCATTTAGGTGCCGATTATTTCTCTGGCAAGCGAAAGCGAGCCTTCAGCCATGACATTTTTCTATCGAAATATGTACACATTTATCTCGAAGGGGAGTCTTGAGGAAGTTGTTTTATGTTTGATGGAGGTCTAGGGAGAAGGCTTAATTAATTTATATAAAGATATATATATAAGGAAGTGAATACGCCCATCCCTCCTTAATCAGTCGGTATTAGTAGGATCCTATAGACTGAGGGGATGCTTATGTGATGTATTGTTCACCATCTATATTGTGAGATCTTGTATTATGTTCTCACATAACTGACTGTATTCCCATATTGTTCACCATCTGTATAATGATACCTTGTATTATGTTCTCACATAACTGACTGTATTCCCATATTGTTCACCATCTATATAATGATACCTTGTATTATGTTCTCACATAACTGACTGTATTCCCATATTGTTCACCATCTATAGTGTGAGATCTTGTATTATGTTCTCACATAACTGACTGTATTCCCATATTGTTCACCATCTGTATAATGATACCTTGTATTATGTTCTCACATAACTGACTGTATTCCCATATTGTTCACCATCTATAGTGTGAGATCTTGTATTATGTTCTCACATAACTGACTGTATTCCCATATTGTTCACCATCTATAGTGTGAGATCTTGTATTATGTTCTCACATAACTGACTGTATTCCCATATTGTTCACCATCTATATTGTGAGATCTTGTATTATGTTCTCACATAACTGACTGTGTTCCCATATTGTTCACCATCTATAGTGTGAGATTTTGTATTATGTTCTCACATAACTGACTGTATTCCATATTGTTCAAGCTGTGTTCTGGGATTATATTGTGGTGTAATAATAGTGACTGTAATGGTCCCTGTACAACCAGTGGTGGGCTATCAAGGTCTATCGTGTAAATATGATAGGCTATGACTCTTTTGTGATCCCGTACGTCTCTGTGACATCACGGTCGTTCCCGCTACACGGCGTAGGACGAGTAGATTGTATATTATAAGATTGTAAGTAAGTTAAGATTATAAAGGCCTAATATGCTATTAAGCAATATTGCCATGGTCTTTTGTAGTATATATGAATTTATCGTATATATTAATATAATTTATCGTATTGAGCAACCTAGATGCGGTACGATAATTTGGGCTCCTGGCGTTTGCCAAGGCAGCAAGGTGTGCCTCTGAGGAAGACAGCTCAGAGCCTCCACTAACACCGACCAGTTAACATCTAATTTCCGCCCTCAGTTGATCGAACTTTTGTGCCTCTAATCACAATACCCTAACATCAATAAATACAGCTACACCATCACGACGCTCTCATCGATGCCATGACTGACTGACAGATAAGCATAGTATTCATGTCCATTCCCATATAATCATTGTTCCCTTTCACTTGACTCGAGCCCCAGGGCCGAGCCGGTGTCTTGCCTCCCCATTGTCCACCATCTTGGGTAAACATTCTCCTTTGCCTCATTGCCACATGGAACTATTGGTGAGTTAATTCCTGGAATAATATTAACCCTTATAACCTTACCGTATATATAATTTATTATGTGAGACCTTCGGATATAAATTAGCTTGTTTCAGATCCAATTCAATTTAGATATGGAGTAATTCGATTTAGATTGATTTTGTTTGGATTATAGCTTATAGATATTTAACTTCCATTGATAGTATACCACATTGGTGCCCAGACCTCGGGAATTAGCTACCAGTAAGGTATTTTTAGGCAATGAGCAAGGGATTAGCCCAGGGATGCAGGAGCAAGGACCCCAGAGGGGTGGGGCTTGGTTATATTCCTGTACCTCCGGCGCCAGTTCCTCAGAAAATCGCGATTGTAGGGCATTCGTATGCCACTAGGACCTAGGCTAAGGGTAGCCGACCAAGGAGCTGTGTGGTATCGGGCGTCAGAGGGGGATAGAACGTTCGAGCTGTCCTACTACGGGGTGCCTGGAGCCACCGTCGACAGCCTGAGAGCCTCCCCACAGTGGGGGCAGGTGGTCCATTTTAGGCCACACATGATTTTCCTATTCCTGGGTGGCAACGATATCCTTACCTTACCTTATGATACCTTATGATGTGTTCGCCACTCTTCTAGCGGCACCAAGGAGCGCGACGCCCCTCGTTTTGGGTGGTGATTTGGTGCAGTAGACTGTTTGAAGCGACAGCTCGCTCCCTTGTGAGGGTGGGCTCGTCTGGCACCTTATGCAGTTCGACATCTAGGGCTCTCTTGAAGCTGTCTAACGAGACGTCCCTCATGTCTCTTACTCGCCGTGGGAGTTTGTTGAAGAGACGTGGGCCTCTGTGTGATAACCAGCCCTCTCGCAGAGAGCCCATAGCACCCCTGTTATTCATCCGGGGGATTTCGCATTCCCAGCCTCTCCTATCACTGAATTTCATGACTATCGGAGTATGTAGGTTTGGTACTAAACCCACTGCAATTTTCCACGTGTATATTATTAGGTAACGTTCTCTTCTACGTTCCAGTGAGTACAGATTCAGTGCTCTTAAACGCTCCCAATAGTGTAGCTGTTTTATCGAACTTATATGCGAAGTGAAATTTCTTTGTACACTCTCTACGTCATTTATTTCACCTGCTTTGTATGGAGATGTTATTACGCTACAATATTCAAGCCGCGGTAGCACTAGAGATTTGAAGAGCGTTATCATAGGTACTTCACCGCGTGTTTTAAAAGCACGCAGAATCCAACCCGTTAGACGTTTCGCAGCCGCCACTTTGACCTGGTTATGTACTTTGAAACCCATATTTTCAGACATTAATACCCCAAGGTCTTTCACACTGTCTTTCCGTTCTATTATGTGGTTAGATTCTGTTAAGTAATTTGTAATTTCTTTAACACCATTATTATCTCCATACCGTATTAATTGGAATTTTTCCTCATTGAATTGCATGTTGTTTTCCCTGGTCCACTGGAACACTACATTCATGTCTTCCTGCAGTCGGCCCGTGTCTTCTTGTGTGTTTACTATCTTGCTTAATTTTGTGTCATCAGCAAAGGACGACACCGTACTGTGTCTGGTGTTGGTATCTATGTCGCAAATTAGTATGAGGAACAGAAGGGGCGCTAGCACTGTTCCTTGGGGCACTGAGCTTTTGACATCCGAAGGCTCAGATGTGACTTGGTTTACTGCTACTGATTGTTTTCGGTTTACGAGGAAATTGTATATCCACCGTCTGATTTTCCCAGTTATACCTTTTGCTTTCAGTTTGTGGGCTATTATACCATGGTCACATTTATCAAATGCCTTAGCAAAATCGGTGTAAATGACATCCACGTTTTTCTTTTCTTCTAGCGCTTTAAGAATTTTGTCATAGTGTTCCAAAAGTTGTGAGAGACATGATCTTCCCACTCTGAACCCATGTTGACCGGTGTTGTGTAGTTCATTTGTCTCCATGAATGTTGAATTTTTTTTCGCAGGACTCGTTCGAAAACTTTAATGATGTGAGAGGTTAGAGCTACCGGGCGGTAGTTTTTTGGTAGTGCTTTACTCCCTCCTTTATGAAGTGGGGCAATTATTGCGTTTTTCAAGCTATCTGGTATGTCACCAGTGTCTAGACTCCTTCTCCACATTATAGCCAGCCCCGATACCGTACCCCGAGAGTTAGCCAACGCCATCAAAGAGGTGGCGCTGGACCGGGAGCGGGAATCCGGGGGGAGCTGCAAGATTGTAGCGATAGAGAGCCGGACTAGGGTGCGAGGCGTGTCAGCGGAGGAATACCACGCCATTAAAAACTCGGTCAACCGCACCCTGAGGTGTCGGCTGGTAGAGACGCGGCACCGCTTTGTCTCGATCACCCTCAGCACCCGGGACCTCGACCAGGATGGCGTCCACCTCGATTAGGATACTAATCAACTCCTATATAATAAAATTGTAGGGCAAACAAAGCGTTGGTTGGAGAGGGATGCCGGGGTGATATCGTTGCGCCTGCCTAAGTCGTGCATCCTGCCCATCATCTTCCCCCAATAATTTTCTTTTTCATTTCAGACTTCTTGTGACTCATGACCTGACCTAAAAAAAAATCTTGTTCAATATGACCCTTTAGTGTGGGTATTGCTATTGTGTGTGCTATTATTTCTCCATAACATAGAAGTATGCCGGTCAGCATCTCTTAACTAGGCTACCATTCTGCCCTTGTATTTGTAACATTTTAGATAAATAGCCTACAGGCTTACATGCAAAATGAATAAACAGGAAGAGACACCGTCTACTGGGGTGCTGAGCAACGCCCCTAAAAATCAGAGGGCGGGACTTCGGGGAGTATTAAATAGGCTAATTGTAGATGTCAACACTTTCATCACTACTGCTGACCTCGAGGAATTAGAAGCTAGATTAGACAATGTCCAGGCTATCCACGGTCGTATTATGGCTCTGAGTGAGGTGATTGTGGCAGGCATGACAGAGGAGGAAGAGATAGTTACAGAGTGTGATAATCGCGCCCTCTATGATGAACCTGTCTTTAGAGCGAAGCACATATTACAGCGTGCTGTCGCAAGTAAGAAGGGAGGCGAGAATGAGACCCATAGAAGGGTTGACCCAAAACACACTGTGCACCTCCCAATGCTCAATCTTCCTACATTTGGGGGCAAATTGACTGAGTGGTTAGCTTTTTGGGACGTATTTCGGTCTACAGTTCATGAATCCTCTTTGGATAATGTCCGTAAGTTTCACTACCTGAAGGGACAAATGGAAGGAGAGGCCTTACATTTGATAGAGGGTTTTGCGGTAGTAGGTGATAGTTATCTTGAGGCAGTACAATTATTAAAATCCACATACGGGGATCAAGAGCAGTTGAAGATGGCCCATGTCGTTGCCTTGTTAAAGCTCGCAGAACCACAGTATAAGGTTGAGGAGTTAGCAAATTTTAGGGCAGATATGGAGTGCCATACTCGATCGCTAGATACCCTAGGGCTCACCACACAGGAAATGATAGTCATTATCTTACGTCAGAAGCTTCCTATGGCAATACTTGACAAGGTTAGATCGTTTGATCTGGGGGAGTTCAAAACTCAGTTCAGTAAAGAAATTAATAATCTACAGTTGAACAAAGGGAGAATGTATGTGTCGGGAGGGAGTGAGAATGTGGAGATGAGGGGAACTGTAAGCATGACGGTGGGGACTAAAGGAAAGAAAGAGGGTACATATAAGAAACTTGCTCAGATTCTATGTAAGCTATGTAACAATAACAAACATTAATGGAGTTTCTGTGTAAAATACCCAACAAATGAGACACAACTAGCACAGGCAAAGAGGTTGAAGCTATGTGTAGGTTATCTAAGTAAGGAACATGTTAAGCAGGGACAATGTACTGCTACATACTTAAGGCCCTGTCGCCACTGCAAAGGACATCACTTTGACAAGTTGTATTCTACAGCAGATAAAGTCAAAGACGTCAAACCAGAGGGTACTACAACTTTGACACTAGGTAGCACGCAAGACACCACTATATTGCCCACAATACAGATTACCAGGGAAGGTAATGACAGTAACCAGGTTTGTCGGGTACTTCTTGATCAAGGGTCTCAACGTTCCTTTATAAAGAGGTCCGTACTAGTGGGACTGAAGCACCGAATTGTAGGGGCTGAGACTCTTCGATTGCAGGGCTTCACAGGGGATACTGACAAACAGGACTACGAGATAGCGAAGATTTCATATTTCTACCGTAAAAACCGGTACTTTATGACATGTATCGTAGTAGACACCCTACCAGAATATGTATCTGTAGGAGTGATGAAAGTGGAACACGCATTATGTAGCAAAGGGATTAGCTTGTCAGATCCCATGGGAGATCAGAGTGAGGTGCATGTTCTACTTGGTGTGGATCATTATTATGATGTAGTATACCCTGGATTTAAAAAGATGGGTGGTGTAATTTTAATCCCCACTAAATTTGGCTATTGCTTGAGCGGAAAGGTGCATACTACACAGTCAAATGTCCTGGTCGACATGGTTTCGATTTTAAGAGTGTATGTAACCGCGGCGGAGGAGTTGGGAAGGGAGGATTCCCAACCTAGTGACCCTAAAATGACTGCTGAGTTCGACCAGGAACGACTGTGGAGATTGGATCACATAGGCATTAATCCTATGGAGACTGATTATGACTCGGAAGTTGCGCTGAAAAGGTTTGACGAGAGTGTGAGCTACTGTGCCTCAGACAAGCAATATTAGGTTAGTTTACCCTGGAAGAACAGTGAGATAAGCCTGCCTACCAACTATGGTTTGGCATTAGGTCGCTTGCGCGCATTACAGCGTAAATTAACTAATGAACCGAGCACGCGCCAGGCGTATGACGATATCTTTCGGAGTTATGAAGATAGGGGCTTTATTGAGAGAGTGATGTAAAGGAACAGATTAAGAAGGGTAGGGTTCACTATCTGGCCCATCATGGGGTGAGGAAAGACAGTGTCACCACACCAATACGGGTGGTGTATGACTGCTCTGCCCACCAAGGTCAACAACCCAGTCTAAATGACTGCCTGCTGACAGGTCTGTCCCTGGTGTCGGACCTGTCCCAACATCTATTGCAGTTTAGGCTGGGGCAGTACACATTTACTAGTGACATCGAGAAAGCATTCTTGATGGTCAAACTAAAAGACGAAGATAGAGATGTTACCCGCTTTCTTTGGTTCAAAGACATTAGCGACTCTGACAGTCCGATCATCATCTACCGTTTTCGGGTCGTACTCTTTGGTGCTACGTGTTCACAGTTTTTGTTGAATGCCACAATAAAAAAACATCTATCAGATACTCTTGAGGAGACAAGTAAACTATCTCGCGGGTTGTATATAGACAATTTGCAGGGTTCTAGCGATAGTCAGGATGATTTGTTACATACCTACTGGCAAGCACGTAGATTGTTTACAGAAGCACATTTATTTCTCCGCGAGTGGGTTACTAATAGTGAAGACCTTCAGAGTTTGATACAGGTGGACGGTACGGCATCTCATAACCAGGAAAAGTCCAGAAATTTGGGGATGATCTGGCAAACTAAACATGACATACTAACTTTTCAAACAAGGTCTTTTGCTCAGCAGACAGGAGCGCACACAAAAAGAAGTCTGTTGAGCAAAGTTGCGCAATTTTTTTATCCTTTGGGTCTAGCATTACATTACCCGTTACCATAAGAGCTAGGACTCTAATGCAGGAAGTTGGAGACGTAAAATAGGATGGGATGACAATTTGCCCGAGGACCTGAATAACCAAGGGACATTGTTGTTGAATGAGTATGACATCCTATGTACTAAACCTCTACCTCGTAAAGTGGCGGCGTTCGGTGACGTTATGTTACACACGTTTTGCGATGCTAGCGCCACGGTATATGGGGTAGCCATATATGTCGTTACTTCATTTGGGGCACATTTAGTTACAGCCCGGGCCAAGGTATCCCCGGTCAAAAAGGTAACTATCCCTAAAATGGAATTGACTGCCATGCTGCTATTAGCACGTCGGGTGCAACATGTACGCGCAGCAGTGAGTTAAATATTGAAATCGTTCCTGTATGGTGCGATAGTCAGGTCGCACTCAACTGGAAACATAGCAAAAAGTCTCTGCCAATTTATTTGAGGAATAGGGTAGATGAGATTAGGGCCCTATTGCCAGATGTTGCTTATCATTATGTAAATACAAAAGACAACCCTAGTGATCTCATAACTAAGGGTAGAATGGCTAGCCAGTTAGTGAAGTCCGAATTGTGGTGGCATGGTCCAAAGTGGCTGCTCCATGAAAATGAAGGGACAATTTGGCATGTTGTTGGTGAGGGACTTCTGCCACTGGAAACAGTGGCAGTTACAGCTTAACCCTTAATTAGCGGCTCACCACATAAGTCGAGTTAAATAAAGCTGGACTATGTGGCGGCGCTTGACATAGGTCGAGTGGCAATTTCAGCACGTAATGTTGCTGAGAGAGAGAGACAAGTGGTGGCAGGAGACTAGCGAGCGTATGACTGCTCCAGACCACCGCGGCAAACCTACTGACACGAATCTCAGCTCCCTCCTCCCTCTCTCACTCGCTACATACTGAATTATATGGGGAAAGTACCGAATTACATGCTTTTTGCACTCGCGTTGCACGGTTATTGCAAGAAAACTAGCCATCATAAAAGGATCGTTATGGTGTCATTCGAAAGCTCTGTTTATGCCCTTTCAGGGATAGGTACTTGTTTTACGTTCTGGGTCTTATTTAGGCATGAAAATGATCACGTAAACAGCCCTATTTTGGCTAAAAACACCCCGCTGGGCGGTACATATAAATAAACCGCATAGGCCGCTCGTAAGGTGTTAACCAAATGAGCCACCGGGTCCAATAATAGAGTGGGCAAGATTCGGTGACTATAATAAACTAGTCAGAGTTGTCGCTTGGGTGTTGAGATATATATCCAATATCAAGCTTAAAGTAACGGGCCAACTCTGCAACAGGGGTCACAACATTGATGCTCGTGAATATAAAGCAGCTGAAGTAACTTTGATCAAGTGGGTTCAAGCAGAAACCTTTTCCAATGAATTAGAATCTTTGCAAAGCTCGAATAAGACTATAATGCCTAATTTTGTGCGTCAACTAAGGTTGCACCTAGATAATGACCTCATCAGGTGTGAGGGTCGCCTGAAGTGGTTGGGTGTCACGGACGGTACAAACCGCCCTATACTTCTGCCAACAAGACATCGCGTTACTGATTTATTGATCATACGTGCACATAAGGAAGTAAAGCTCTACGGGGTATGTAATATTATATCAAATTTGCGTCTCACATAGTGGATACCCAGATTTCGACAAGTACCTCGACGCGTAGTAAGAAAGTGTGTAATATGCCAGAGACAAAAGGGTAAACCATATGCAACTGGACCAGCTCCACCTCTACCTGAATGCTGTGTAAAGCATATAGAGCCTTTCCAAGCTGTAGGGTTAGATTACACAGGTGCATTGAAGACAAGAGAGCATGAGAAAGTTTATATAATATTGTTTACCTGTGCCCCGTCTCGAGCGGTACACCTAGAACTAGGTGATAATATGTCTAGCGAAGAATTTATGCTGGCGTTTAGACGGTTTTGTGCCCGTCGTTCATTCTCTCAACTCATTCTTGGCGACAATGCTCCCACTTTTGTCCAGGCATCAAAATATCTAAAGGATATGAGCAGTGATCCTACAATCATCACTTTTTTGGGAGAGAGGAAGTGCGAATGGAGGTTCATTCCAGTTAAGGCACCTTGGTTTGGTGGAATGTGGGAACGGTGTGTCGGCATAGTAAAGTCAGGACTCAGAGCGGTAGTAGGACGTGCTCTATTAAAGAAGAGTGAGTTGACAACAGTCCTCACAGAGATAGAGGCAGTCGTGAATGATCGCCCGCTCACATATGTGTACACCGACCTGCAAGGACCACTACCATTAACGCCAGCTCACTTGCTATATGGTAAACCATTGACTGCGTTTCCATCTGATTTCCAATCCATAGTAGAGTTAGAGGATCCCTCGTTGTACTCTGTGGCAGCGGTGTCTATGAGATACCAGTATATATCGAGGGTGATCGAAGATTTTAGAAAACGGTGGATTAATGAATATCTGCTAGCATTGAGGGATAGGAGTGTTACACCCTCTGGTACACCGACAGCACCTGCTGTTGGTGAAGTAGTTTTCATTAAAGAAGATAGTCCTCGTTTATACTGGAAATTGGGCCGCGTGTTGGAGGTATACAAGGGGAAAGACTCTGTAGAGCGGGTGGCACTATTGAGGACGGCCACTGGAACTACTGTTCGTCCTATCGCACGTTTATACGCTTTGGAGCTGGAATCCGCATTGCAATCTGATGCTCCACCTTTTATTGCTGGGTCCGAGGATTCTCAAGGTAACGACTCACCTCTTAACACCTTACGAGCGGCCTAGGCGGTAATTTATATGTACCCCCCAGCGGGGTGTTTTTACTCTAAATAGGGTTGTTTACGTGATAATTGTCATGCCTAAATAAGACCCAGAGCATAAAACAAGTATCTATCCCTGAAAGGGCATAAACTGAGCTTTCCAATGACACCCCAACCATCCTTGTACGACCGCTGGTTCTATTGCAACTATCGCGCAACACGAGTGCAAAAACCATGTAATTAGGTAGTTTCCCTACATAATTCCCTGTGTAGCGAGTGCGTGAGGGTGGGGGAGGGTGGGATTCATGTCTGTAGGTCCGCCGCGGTGGTCTGGAGCAGTCATACGCTTGCTACTCTCCTCCCACCACTTATCTCTCTCTCTCAGCAACATTACGTGGTGAAAATGGCACACAAGATAAGTTGTGAACTGCCACTTAGTCCATATTTATTTCACACGACATAAGTTGGGCACCGCCAAAGTAGGGTTAATGATGGTGATCAATCTCGGACCAGGACGCGTCCCAGACGCGTTGCTGCTGGCGCCGTCGACATGTGGCATCAGAAGATAGCCTCTGGGCAACTTTAAGTTTAAGGTGGGGTTCAGGTATTTTTTTGTGGGGGGGGGGGGGGGAGAGTGTATCGTGTAAATAAGATAGGCTATGACTCTTTTGTGATCCCGTACGTCTCTGTGACGTCACGGTCGTTCCCACTGCACGGCGTAGGACGAGGAGATCGTATATTATAAGATTGTAAGTAAGTTAAGATTATAAAGGCCTAATATGCTATTAAGCAATCTTGCCATGGTCTTATGTAGTATACAGGTATATGAATTTATCATATATATTAATATAATAACCTATACTGCTGTTTGCGGATGATACAGTTCTGAGGAGAGATAATGAATGGGAGTTGCAGGGTCTGGTAAATGAGTTTGGAACAGTGTGTGAAAAACGGAATTTGAAGGTAAATGCGGGGAAGAGCAAGGTTATGGTCTTCGAAAGGGGTGAAGTCACAGAGTATGAGGTGAAGCTGAACGGTCAGGCTATGGAGATCGTCAACTCTTTTAAGTATCTGGGCAGTGTGTTGAGTAAAGATGGGACTATGGATGAAGAAGTGCGGGAGAGGGTACAACAGGGGAAGAGGGTTGTAGGAACGCTGAAAGCAGTAACAAGAAATAGGGTGGTCAGTATGGAAGTGAAGAAGTCCTTGCATGACAGTGTGGTAATCCCGACACTGACTTACGGAAGCGAAGCATGGACGTTGATGGAGAGACTCGGACCCAGAGTGAAAGCAGTGGAAATTAATTACTTAAGAAGTGCATGCAGAGTTACATGGAGGGATAGACAGACTAATGCGGAAGTAAGAAGGAGGTGTGGTGTGGAGGTAGATGTGCTGGAAAGTGTGAAAAGGAACAACTTGAGATGGTTCGGCCATATGGAACGTATGGAAAGCGAGAGAATGACTAAGAGGGTGTATGAGAGCGAGGTGGAGGGACAGAGAGGGAGAGGTAGACCGATAGAGGTGGAAGGATGGAGTGAGGAAGTATATGAACGAAGGCGGTGCTGGTTGGGGGAGGGGCGTCGACTGAGTGGGGACAGAGTTGCATGGGGGTGGTTCGTTCGTGGCCACCCCTTCGGGGATCGCGGCGTCAGGCAATAGATATAGATTAATATAATTTATCGTATTGAGCAACCTAGATGCGGTACGTACGATAATAATTTTGGGCTCCTGGCGTTTGCCAAGGCAGCAAGGTGTGCCTCTGAGGAAGACAGCTCAGAGCCTCCACTAACACCGACCAGTTAACATCTAATTTCCGCCCTCAGTTGATCGAACTTTTGTGCCTCTAATCACAATACACTGACAGCAATAAATACAGCTACACCATCACGACGCTCTCATCGACGCCATGACTGACTGACAGATAAGCATAGTATCCATGTCCATTCCCATACAATCATTTGTTCCCTTTCACTTGACTCGAGCCTCAGGGCCGGGCCGGTGTCTTGCCTCCCCATTGTCCGCCATCTTGGGTAAACATTCTCCTGTGCCTCATTGCCAAGTGGAACTATTGGTGAGTTAATTCCTGGAATAATATTTACCCTTATACCCTTCCCCTATATATAATTTATTATGTGAGACCTTTGGATATAAATTAGCTTGTTTCAGATCCAATTCAATTTAGATATGGAGTAATTCGATTTAGATTGATTTTGTTTGGATTATAGCTTATAGATATTTAACTTCCATTGATAGTTTACCACAAGGTCAGTAACAGTGGCCAGCTCTGTTCTGTAAAACTGTAAGCTGTCTTGGTGGTGTAATGGTTAAAGTGTTTAGGATCTGTATGTGGCATCACAAGTTCTAATCCAGGGAAGAGCACATTTCATAGGGAGGTGTTTGGTGTTGGGAGTGAAATGTATTAATTTGATTATAGCTCGTTATGCGCCCTAACAAGTCACACTCCCACAGTCAGCACAACAGAACACATTACAAACCACCTCAGTCTGGTACGTGCTGGGTAGGGTTCGGTCTTTAAATATGTGTCTTCTTGATGTTTATATAATAACCCATTATGTACCGGTGACGTTGTATTATATCTTATCTTCGCTACATTTAGACGATTTGATCAAGCTTAGGAAGGATATTTACCAATTAATATGCTGCAGACCATGATAATTAATTAGTATAGCCATCATATATCCTTCTTAAGTTTTATAAAATTGTCTGAATGTAGCTAGAATATAATTGAAAGGACGTCGCCTGTACAAGAGAGGTTAAAGACACGGAGGCATGCTTGTGACACCTACAGCAATTTAACTTTAGGAAGGGCGTGTAAATAATATATATACCTTTTCGTACGTTGTAGTAATATTGTTGATCTCTCTCTCTCTCTCTCTCTCTCTCTCTCTCTCTCTCTCTCTCTCTCTCTCTCTCTCTCTCTCTCTCTCCACCAGGCAATATGCAGCGTTTATAAAATATCGCTTAAATATAGCAGAGTGTTGTTTATATTGTCCTTGGACCACTGTCATTTATCATATTTCTCCGTCCTTCCTTTCAACCCTATTTTCTCCTTTGCTATCTCTATCGCTTTGTTTATCTTCTCTTTTCTTTTATCTTATTGGTCTTGATGGTGTAATAGTTAGAAAGTGTCCGTTTTCTAAGAGATATCCTAGGTTCGAATTTTCGGAGAATCACATGCTTTCATTAATTTCATTTGCGGGTTATTGGTGTCAAAAATCAAGTTAAAAATAATAATCCCTACAGTATTCTGATTTATCCTCTTCTTTATTGTGTCTATCCTGATATTGGGTATATTTCTTTATTATCTATTGATCTTACCTTCCTTCTTTACCTTTGGTTTTCTTTCTATAACCACGATTTTGTTCTCCCTTTTTGTCTCTCCTTCCTGTATTCCTTCTTCCTTCCTGCTAACCATATTATATTCTGAACCAAGGTCAACTGCACGGTGGCGCTAATAAGTCATGTTTCAGCTGTCATTACGTTTGGCTCGCTCTGTGTTATATTAATGTCTGCCAGATGTGGAATAGGGTTGTTAAGTGTAAGAACCTGTTTGTATATCTCACTTGAAATTAAATAATCAAGTATAAATATTACTGATAGCAATTTCTGGTTAAAATAATTATACATGGTGACGGGAAATAACTTATTAGTCTTACTGTACCTTCAGTTCAAGTATGCAGAAGTGTCTTGATGTGTGTATGTATATATTCAAGCACATACCTCATAGCTGGGGGGTGGCCTATTTGAGACAGAGCCCGAACACAAACAACAAAACATAACCAAAATAACAACATTGATATACGTGCGCTATATTTAAATAATGATGTATTTCACAACTTAGCTAATGCGTCACATTGTCCTTTATCGGGTTTAATCAATGCCTACAATTATACAATATAATTATGTCTTTACAAATCTCGTCGCAGTAAACATATGATTCTTTGAAAATTTCGGTTAAGGGGAGATGGTCGGTTTTTCTGGACACCCTTCTCCCTCATGCTTAGCCCCTTTAGTTTTAAAATCTTAAAAAAATTGGATTTGACGATTTTAGGACCTTTCACCCCTTTTCTTTGTCAATATTAATACTTTTCGTGACATTTAGGTGTCAATTTTTGTTGCAATTTGTCTCGAATAGAGATTCTATGTTTTCTTTTCTTTTTAAAGTTTGATGGAGGTCTAGGGAGGGAACTAGAAAATAGTAAATATTTGAAAAAATCTACCACAAAATGAACCATATCCCCTTAACCCTTTATCGACGGGGATGTTTGTAACTTCTACTACCTGGCAGGCAGGTATATTTACCCTAAACGAGCTTCATTCCATGCTCTTTTTCATGCATAAACAAGAGGCAGAGCGTAATACAATTATGTATCCGTGAAAGAGCGATAATAGAGCTTTCTAATGACACCTGAATCATCCTTGTACGACCACGGGTTATCCTGTAGCGATCGGGCAACGAGAGATGAAAAACCCTAAAATGCGGTAATTTCCCAAGTTTTTTCCTGGTCTCGCGAGGCCGTGGGTGTGGAATGTTGCAGAGGTGATGTTAGTCGCGGCACTAGGGCCGTGCCGAACGGTCAGAGCCCGCCTATCATCCTCCAAATGCGTGGACTCTTTCTCAGAGCCGATAATGTGCTCAAAATCCCTTCCAACTATTGTCGGGCACCGCAGGGCTGGCCATGATTCTCTCGGACGATATAGGTCGGGCCCCGCGGCTTGAGTGTTAGTTCCCCCTCATTATTCTCTGATAAAAAAGCACTGTATGAATATGGCCAGTTTCAAAATACGCTACAGG
Source organism: Paralithodes platypus (assembly GCA_032716605.1). Taxonomy (NCBI): domain Eukaryota; kingdom Metazoa; phylum Arthropoda; class Malacostraca; order Decapoda; family Lithodidae; genus Paralithodes; species Paralithodes platypus. Next base: position 20,480,694 of record CM064524.1, read on the forward strand.
GGAAGACTGCCTAGTGAGTTAATTGCTAAATAGGTGACATTCTGAGAGTGAGGGGCCGAGTCTAGGGAGTGAGACAGTGAAGCGTGAAGGCAAAGCAGCTTCAGAGATGGGGCTGCTTCGAGCCGTGAGTGGGTGCTTCTCATGTCTCACTCCCTAGACTGGAACGAGACCTCATCGGCTTCACAGTGTTGAACGGCAGAATGTACAGGCTCTCAGCCTATGCCCGAGAGAGTACTTGGAATATAGAAAACAAAAAAATCAATACTAATAATCATGCCGCTTTTATCTTTACATATTCCCTGCCTCCAAACTTATGATTTTGTTTTCGCGCTCACTCTGGAAGATGCCACATTTCGTCTTCCTTCCATTCTTTTGACATTTCCCTTATTCTTTGGAGATATCTGCCTGAGACCCTCACCTCAATTCTCGGGGATTTTATCGAGCGCATTTCGGTATTTATAAGAACTTCTTTTTTGTCGTCCTCCCTTCCTTTTTTTCTATAATAGGTCCTCTCTTCAGTGTTCAATTTCCTTCTCTTTTTCTTTTCTTTCGTCCTCTCTTTCTTTTTCTTTATTAGTTCCTCTCTTTCATTGTTCATTTCTTCTCCTCTTATTTCCTTTCTTTCTTCTTTTTTTCCACTCACACAAACTTTACTGGTCTCCTTCCAGTCAGCTATATATCTGTTCCTCCTTGAAAATATAGGTGAGAGAGAGAGAGAGAGAGAGAGAGAGAGAGAGAGAGAGAGAGAGAGAGAGAGAGAGAGAGAGAGAGAGAGAGAGAGAGAGACTGTTCCTCCTTGTTGGCTGGGAGGGTCGTAGGTTATTGTAAATGGGTTCCTCCGACACGACACCCTCTATACTGTTGGTGGCAGAGTTTGTGGGGGTCTGGTTTGTGTTGGTGGCAGAGTTTGTGGGGGTCTGGTTTGTGTTGGTGGCAGAGTTTGGGTGGTGGCAGAGTTTGTGGGGGTCTGGTTTGTGTTGGTGGCAGAGTTTGTGGGGGTCTGGTTTGTGTTGGTGGTCTGTTGTGTTGGTGGCAGAGTTTGTGGGGTCTGGTTTGTGTGGCAGAGTTTGTGGGTTTTGTGTTGGTGGCAGAGTTTGTGGGGGTCTGGTTTGTGTTGGTGGCAGAGTTTGTGGGGGTCTGGTTTGTGTTGGTGGCAGAGTTTGTGGGGGTCTGGTTTGTGTTGGTGGCAGAGTTTGTGGGGGTCTGGTTTTAAATAGATATATGTTTGGAAATAGTGGGAGATTGATGAATTAACTGATAGATGGAGAGATAAATTAGATAGATATGTAGATAACAAAATAGTTAGATAACACATTATATTGATTGCATAAATCAAGCCATCCAACTATCCTACAGCATATCTACTATACTGGGGGTTTTTCTCCAGCTGATGGTAAATTGAATCCCATAACAACTGATTTATCAATACATAATTGAGAAATATGAATCTACTATGTGTCTATGTCGTATTAATGCCAATTATTCACAATTGACAACATATTTAGCTACTAAATCAATATAATAGCCAAGTAACCACGATGGTAACATGGCAATTTACCCTCAGCTGGAAAAAAATAGACTGTAGTCATCTATCCACTCTACAGCATGTTATGCATGCAACCAAACTGGGCCCATTACACATGTTTCCGTCTATTTAGACTCTATTCACTAATAACCATTTTATCTACCCATTCATCCATAATTCTAAAGTCAATCCACCAAACACTCTAACGGATGCAAACTTGATCCATCCAGCCTGTATTTACCCAACCGCATAGACTTTATATTTACCCATTTCCTCTATATTAATCCATAAATAATCTCTCCATGTACTGTACCCTCCATCACCCAAACAACTATGACCCAAGTGAGAACCAGAACTCTGTGTAATGTGTTAGAAGTGAGACTGTTTGATGTTGTTTGTTGTTTGTTGTTTGTGTTCTGCCTGGTCACTGTGGTATAGGTAACTGATGGATAATGCCTTGTGGGGTTGTGCTGGATTGAAAATATCTATCTAGTCTGTATTTATCAGCCAACTGTCAAAATATCGTAATGGTTATTGCGTGGAATTTCGGTGTGCGTATCCTAGGTTCGAATCCTTGGATTAGCCTACCCACATGTATTAAATACTTTCATTTATTTCATTAATTAGGATTATATGTAATTTAAGTGGTGGGTTGGTGAATATATGAATATTGATTGTATCTATTAAATTTCTGTCTATTTTACCAACGAGCTTGTCTTCATCCAGCTTTTTCTATTGCAAAACTGTAATTGGAATGTACTGTACATCTACCTCTCCATCAATCCATCCACATTCTATCCATCCATCCTCCTGAACCCACATACGTAGGCCCCGAATGTCTACATTATACTAGTAAATAAACTGAATTTGTAAACATATGAAGGAATAGTTGCATGCAATGATGTAAAATCCTAAAACAATTGAATATTTTACGAAACGTGCAATAAAGGTTTACATAGCTGTCACTGAAGAGACAGTAATACAGTTGTAATATGATTAAGTTATAATAGTGTCATGATTATAATGCAACAATGACCGTAGTAAGAGCGGACTAATATGTTGACGTTAAGAGGAATGACTTACACCACTTTACATGCAGGATGAAATTTTATTTATGTTAACATTCGTAAGTTTTACCATTAGCCCATTCAGTACCGGTGGCATCTTATATAATATATTCTGACATATATTATACAAATTGATTCAGGTTAGGAATGAAGTCTACCAATTAAAAGGCTACAGACTATCTCAATGATTGTATCTACTCTATATCTTTCTTTAGCTGCATAAAATCGTCTAAACATAGATGAACTAAATATAAATGACGTCGTGGTAATCTAAGAGTTAACATGACATCCTCAATGGTTATGTTATATATAAAAAATAAGTGCAAATCACTTAAATTATTGAAATAGTTTGTAGTGGATACCAGACTTTGATAAAATGTGTAAGTATTTAGTTCTTTCAGGAAAAATATGCAATATAATTTCACGTCGTGTTAGGATGTTTAGACTTCTTTCAATTTAGTATCATAATAGCATTCGTATCACATTTACCCAACACTACATATTGACTGTGGGGATTTATATGTTGTTGATACTTTTCATATTTGTATTATTTTTCTTGTTTCCAAATTCAGATATGTGCAATAACTCGTTTATGCCTAGCTCTTTAATGTGTCGAAATGAGACAGGTGACTCCGTACTTAGTGTTGTACACCAATAATACAAACATTCTCTCTCTCTCTCTCTCTCTCTCTCTCTCTCTCTCTCTCTCTCTCTCTCTCTCTCTCTCTCTCTCTCTCTCTCTCTCTCTCTCTCTCTCTCTCTCTCTCTCTCTCTCTCTCTCTCTCTCTCTCTCTCTCCACCATATATTTAGTTCTCCTTGTGCCATGTATTTTGCATCCTGGAGTTTGTGTCATAATGAAACATGTAAAGTCGCCAGTCGCACATTAACATTTACATAGCGGAGGCTTACGGGAGTGACAACCATAACAACAACATGACCTGTGCTGGGTATAAAGGAAGGGTTAAGAGAGAGAGAGAGAGAGAGAGAGAGAGAGAGAGAGAGAGAGAGAGAGAGAGAGAGAGAGAGAGAGAGATAGTGATAGTGATGCAATAATACGGAAATATTTGTTTCTGTATTTCTAATGTAATATCACCAAAGCTTATTTTACATAGGAATTTAGTCTCATATAATAATCCTACGTCATTTATGTAGCCAATGTTAAGGGGAGATTTCCATATGGGGATTTTTTGTTTGGACTCCTTTCTCCCTCACGTTTAGTTCCATTGCTTTTGAGATTCTAAGACGTTCGCCCCATTAGTTTGGCGATTTTAATAACTATCGCCCCATTTCTGTCAATGTTAAGATCCTTTGTGGCATTTAGGTGTCGATTATTTCCTGGCGAGCGATAGCAAACCTGTAATTTATTAGGAAAATATGTACAAATTTATCTTGAAAGGGGATTAGAGGGGTGTAATTTTAAGCTTGCTAGAAGTCTAGTGAACAAACTAAAACTCTCCCCTTAATGTGAAAAGAGCCCGGATATGTTACAAGACAAAGGTTGCCGGAAAAGACGGCCGTGTGACAGTGACCTAACTTAATGACATGGTGCCTGCAGTAATTTCCGCCTAGTATCATATTTGTCAATCTGAATTGTTTGTTCTGCTAAAAATAACGCGTTAGGGTTTTTGCAACATCTTGTGTAATTGTTCCAACGATTATAATTGTTTATTTAGTCATGGGTAGAACAGAAACATTCGTTTTTTTATGTTCGCAAGAAAAATTAGCATTATGAAATTACAAGAAAGGGTTTTTAGTTGATAGGGCACAGCGACTATGGTATAATCTTGTATTTCCACTTGTTTATGCAAATCATAGTTTATACAAACTTGGTTTAATTAGTATAATGTTTCCAGGCCATCCTAGTTTATCCAAGCAATTGCAAAACTTATCTTTCTTTTATTTGGTTATTGTTCGTGTTCCTCAGCGATATTTGTATGTATATGTTTCATTCATCACACCAGCAGCCCTCACTGCCAATTACTATGGTTTGCACTAGCCCCCCCCCCCCGTCCTCATAGCTACTCCTCCTCTCCCCCTACACCTAGTATCGTAATCCCTAAGGCAAGAGTTAGTGTAATAATCAGTGGTCTCCCCCCTTTCCCATACCCCTCATCATCCCCACTAATCACTATGTGGTTCAGGTCATTATCTGCCCTCGTTACCCAAATAATTAACTACAGATACCAGATCCACCGTTTATCTAGTTTTAAGGTTTACGGTTATAGCTTTGTTGTGGATTTTTCCAGAAATTTACCTTTAATCTCTCAACATATCTTGTTTTATTTGCTTTGACTTGAACACCCTGGAAATACATTCCTTGTATATGAATATATTATGTGTCAAACATAGACAGAGCAAGGTAATTATTTGTTGTGATTTGGGTTAAATAATCTTATACATTATTTGTTTACATGTAAGAAAGTAACAACATATTGCTAGTAATAATCTAATCCTTAATCCTCTCTAGAGAACAAATACCGTAACACCACAATAACAAACGTTCCATCACACGTTTGCTGCTCTGAGTGTAAACAAAGTTTTTAAATATCAAAAAATTTCTTGATTATTTTAACCCATGGAATACAGGAGGCCTCATATGAGGCAAAACGTATTTTGGTTAGGAGTCCGGGAGGTCTCATATTAGGCAAAATCAAAGGGTTAAAATCGCGTGGGCGGATTTTTGTTTATGCGTGGGCTACCACAGCGCCACCAAGCACAAACTAACATGCAGCATCAGTTCTCGTTACGCATCCAACATGGATGGAGCTAATCCAAAAAAAATCGCTGTGTCCGAATCGACGCCCGCCGCCGCGTACCGTACGCCTAACAAATGCAGGGCTAAAACGACCAAGAAAACAGTGCTTAGTCCCGATGGTGTTGCAGACACTCTGGAAGAACTAAGCGAATATAGTGAACTGAGTGAATAATTATAGTGAACTGAGAACTTGGGAGTGACTTTGACGAAGCACAAGTGGTTAGTGAAGATGAGGGTGAAGTGGCGGATGGATTAGAGTTTCTGGGCTTTATTAGTACCGATGAGGATGATAATGACGAGGATAATGACGATGGTGAATGCGGTGCTCGTGAATATAGCGAACTGAGTGAACTTGGGAGTGACTTTGACGATGAAGAAGTGGTTAGTGAAGATGCGGTACCGTACGCTCACCTAGCCTAGCCTAGCCTAGCGTAGCCTAGCCTAGTAAGTGAAAGTGACACACAAATGTATACCAAGTAATAATAACTCAATAATAACAGTGAGTGACAATAATTCATAACAAGAAGAGTAATAAGAGTGAAAGTGACACAATAATATCCAATAACAGTGAAAGTGCCGAAAATATGTTATAAAAAGTTTCACATAACTCAATAATGGTTGTAAAAGAAATAAATGACACAATAACTATGACATTATCACCATAGAAACATAATATCGTCCACCGGTACCAAAGCCACCGAAGCAACGAGTGACTTAGTGCGTGCTAGCCAGGGCCTCGGCGAAGCGTTTGGACACAGGCGAAAATACGCGGGAAATTACCTCCATTCCCATCATCATATCTTGGCAACCACTTGTTGTAGTGATGTCAACTTAACGCCAGTCTACAGACGAAGGGTTGTTCTACACTATGCAATTTAGTGGACTGCTCTAGGTTGTCTCAATCAGTAGATATCGAATTATGAAGATAGCCATTTTCCAGGAATACCCCCGGACACGACGATCGCCTCATATGAAGGCCCCGGATCCGGAGGGTTAACATTAAATATTTTGTACACAACAAATTAAAGCAAACTATTAATTATTAACTTAACCTTAAAGACATTAAATAAGGGGGCCTAACTCTCAGCGTTATACTAGCTACCTTAAGATGACAATTACTGTATGCAACTTATGAAGGATCTGTCTGAAGTAAAGGGTTTAATGAGATAGACTAAAACCCTTTGATATATATAAAACCTTACAAGAAGTATGAATGACTGCCAGAAGCAAAATTAATGTAATTATATGGTCTTTTGACTTAAGTGTTATTTGTTTCTCTAGTGTCCAATTCCGTGGCGGTTAAGCATTTGTTTGTATTGATTATGTTAGCTCAGCCGTGAAATATAGCTTTATTATCAGCATATTAAAGTCTAAAGTACCCAACTATTAATTACTTTAGTCATATGACGAATTCTTTACTTCATTACTACTGCTGCCAGGTGATTTAACTCGGCTTAAAATGGATATCTTAGAATGACATCGATGAGGACTACCTTTACTAAACATATTTTAATATTTTCTAGATCTCAAGTGACGGCGTCTCTTCCGTGGATTGACCTCCCTACTGCCAACCTAGAGGTTGGCAGATTGGGAGCATCACATTTTTCTTTTGCTCCTCAACTTTCCCTTCATAATTGCTGAGGGGCACAGGGCCTTAGGTGGTGCTTTGGTTTCCCGGGCGTTTCCACACCCTCCTAAGCTCCCCGCCTTGGAGTGGCTTCGGTCACCCGGGCTTTATTAGTGGTAAGCAGGGAAGGTTTTGTGGGGGCGCTCGTTTATGGCCTTGGCCTTGCTCGGGACCTTGGAGCTGTTTGGCCAGACTGCCTGGGGAACAGCAAAAACAATAACAACTTTAATTAAACGCTAAATTCTGACAAGGTCTCTCTACATTTGATCACATCGTGTTGAGGTAGTCAGAATGTAGTCTAATTTGGTGCCAATTGATTGAAATGCCGAAGTAACCAAACTGGAAGTAAGTGAACTCCCCGTGTGATAATGACCAGACCATTAACCTGCTTGTGTTTGTAATTAACTGTGTCATTAACTCTGCAGGGGGTATCTGACTCTGACTGGTTGTGATGAAGGGAACTTTGAGAGAGAAAAAGAGACAGTTCACCATCATCTCTATTTAGTTCTGTGCACAATGCTGTAGAGGCTGAGTGGTTATAGTATTGGATAAGATTTCAGTCCGATTCCCAAATGTATTTAAAACAAGATATATTCGGTTTCAATGTGCGCAGTATAGACCCATACAGTACCGGTGACGTCTATTTTATTTGATTTCAGCTACATTTAGACGATGTTGTGAAGCTTAGAAAGGATATATGGAAGCTAAATAAATTGATTGAGCTAGTTTGTAGGTATTTAATTGGTAGCCGCACTTCCTAAGGCCTAAGCTGAATAAAATTTTCTAATATTTGCCAGAATATACTGATAAGAAAGTCAGCTGTACACTAGGGGTTAAGTTCATCAACATTCCTCAAAACACCTTCATAATTCCAATACACATGTACTGCGTAGGTTAGCCCAAACAACCCAGACATACAGCGAGATTTTTGTATCTAGCCAACCCAGCTGGTGGTATGTAATGTAAATGTGTTGAATCATCATTAATATTATTGGTCTACAGTAAACTTCAAGGCTTAGCCAGGAATGACTGGGTACATGAAAGCTTTATGCATGACGGGTAGGAGCAGGGAAAATTCTGGTTAAAATTAGATGATTTTATGCAGTTTAAGAAAGGCCTTGTTAGTAAGAGGGTTTATTGAGATCGTATTAGCATGTATGAAAAAATCCTCTTGTCAATCTGTAACCCTTCCTGTACCAGCGACGTCTTTTTTCAGCTGCATTTAGACGAAATTATGCAGCTTAGGAAGGATCTGTGGTAGTTAAAAGGTTTGATAGAGTTATTTCTAACTATAATAGTTACTAAAGATCCTTCCTAAACTGAATATAATCGATTAGTAGTAGCCAGAATAAAGTGAAGAGGATGTTGACGGTACCGAAAGTGTTAAGGGGAGATGAATTGTTTTTCTAGTTCCCCCTCTTCCTCTTGTTTAGCCCCATTCCTTTTGAGATTCCAATACGTTCGAACCATCAGTTAGGCAATTTTAGGACCTCGCCCCGTTTATGTCAATTTTAAGACCTTTCGTTCAATTTAGATGTCGATTTGTATTCCAGGCGAGCGATAGCGAGCCAATATTTAAGGAGGAACTGGCCTTCGGCCACGCCAGTGTTCTGCCTAAAAATATACAAATTTCTCTCGAAACGGGGTCGTGGGGATATTAGTTTAAGCTTGATGAAGGTCTAGGGAGGAAATTAAAACCTCCCCTTAACATCTTCTCATCCTTTGCAGTATTAATATATCATCCAAGCTTCTCCTGGATATCTGTTTGATGTTAACCCATCTCTTTTAATTCCAGAAAGCTCCTCCATAGTTCATTTCCATCTGATATGCTATAGAAAGGTGGCCACACACAGTTAGTTCCACTGGTAGTCTTTTAAATATACTGATAATGGTAGTTATGGAACCGACATAAATTAACATATATATATATATCATAGATAAATCACCTGAACTTTCTGTGCTCCTACCTCTGTCATATATATTGAAATGGAAAAGTGAGACAATTAAATGGTATTCCTATGCAAATGTTTCCATTCCAAGAGGAGTGTTCGTCTCCCTCAATTCCATACGGAAATATGTCGATTTGAGGTAAAGTGGACATTACCATATGACTTTGTGAGGCACCGGTTCAGATTGTTCCTTGTTCACCAAATAGGATATCTAGTATTTATAACGTCCTCATATATAAAATATATACAGTATATATATATATATATATATATATATATATATATATATATATATATATAAATATATACCCAAGAGTGAAACGCTATTCTCAGACTTTCTTCTATTCAACTGCTGAGCTCTGGAACTCTCTCCCAGAATCAGTCTTTCCCTCTTCCTATGACTTAAATTGCTTCAAATTCCGTGTGTCCAGGCATTTGAGCTCGAACGTCCCTTGATTTTGGCCCTGTCACTCTTTGAAATCTGGGGAAGGCACTCACTGCAGGCAGTTATGCCTTTTGTCTCCCTCATTCACATAGAACAATATATATAGAACAATATATATATATACAGATATATATATATATATATACCTGGTATATATATATTTTTTTTGTTCTATGTGATTGAGGGAGGCAATAGGCAGAACTGCCTATAACGAGTGCCTCCCCCATAGTTGAAAGAGTGACAGGGCCAAAACCAAGGGAAGTTCGAGCCAAAATGCCTGGACACACGGAGTTTGAAGCAATTTAAGTCATAGGAAGAGGGAAAGACTGATCCTGGGAGAGAGTTCCAGAGCTCAGCTGTTGAGTAGAAGAAAGACAGAGTAAAGTTTCACTCTCGGGTTGAAGAGTTGCACAGAGTAGGGGTGGGATTGAGTTGCAAGACGGGTACCACGTGCCCTACGTAAAGGTGGTATACACTGGGAAAGCTCTGAGGAACACTGATTATTATAGTAGCGATAGAACAGCGAGAGAGATGCAACATTGCGGCGGAGAGAGAGATTGCAGAGAGTTGGTGAGTGGACGGGAGTTAATGATACGAAAGGCCTTCCTTTCAACTTTGTCAAGGAGAGCAGTGTGAGAGGAACCTTTCCACACATGTGAACAATACTCAATACAAGGACGCACTATGGCCCTGTACAGAGCAAGAAGCTGTGTAAGGGAAAAGAACCCCTTAAGGCGGTTGAGCACACCCAGCTTCTGGGAGGCTGCCTTAGCAATACTGGTAATATGGTCCTTCCAACTGAGAGCAGAAGAAAAAGAGACACCAAGAATATTGAGAGTAGATGAAGGATTAATTTTGTTGTCTTGTTGAAGAATAAGGGATAGTCCGCTGGGAGTTCCTTACGGGTAGATAGATGGAGAAATTGGGTTTTGGAAGCATTAAAGTGTTACGATCGGGTCTCGTATAAATCAGTGGCTCTTATGCATTGGACTAGACTGGCATAAATGCAACAACGGAAACGCTAGATCCAACCCCTGATATATAATCCCGTCGAACAAAGAACACATACAGTATACCCTCCAGAGTTATATCTGCAATAGCGGGGTATCTTAACTCTCAGTATCTATGTGCTTCTACTATAGGCTGATGTTCTCTGAAACAGCCTATTACCTATAACATATGGTTGATTAGTTATGGTACACAAGGAAAAGATAGTTAACTTAATTAAATCACAAGAGTGATCTAATGCAAACAAGAAGAAGGTTTACTTAACGTTACTTTAATCAATAATATCTGTCACTCCTTTATGAAAGAAAGTGTTGTAAAGTTCTCAAGCACCGAACAAGGAATCTCTGAATAATGTCGGATGCTACTAAGAAGAACGTATCGGAAATGGAACCACAAAATAGCAGGAGGCAGGACAATGCACATGTAGGTTAAATACACAAAGAGGCTGGACATATAATGTTATTGGACACAAGAATATTATAAGCGGTGCAACTGTAATAAGGCTCGCCACGAAAAAGTAGTACTCCTATTAACAAAACCGGTCTTTGCTGGTTGTGTCTCTCTACAGCAACCTAGACCTCAAAATGCTTGTGTAAAAATAATGGGTATGCATAAAAGAGTATATGATCTAATCCAGCTAATGTCTACCCGGGTTAATAAAGTCTAGCTGGGATGCGCAAAGGTACTGAATTCTGGTGGAGCAAGGCACCTCCTAGCCTAGTGTGGACCTTGGGTCTGTGCGGCCTGATTACGTTAATATGAAGGGGTGCTCTCTTGAGGATTCTCGATCACAAGTATCGAGTATCCTCCTGGCGACCCTCAAAAGTAAAAGCAAATAGAGTTAGAACAGTGTTGGGTGGATTAGGCAAGCAGCCGTCATGCACTACACAGTCTAAACTCCAAGGTACACAGACAAAAGATCCACCCAGGTAACCCACAGAATCCGTAGTGTCGTGTAGCTCAAAAGTAGCCTACACACATTGAAAACACCAACAGCAAGGTACCTGATCCCTAGTCTAGCATTATTTAACCCTGTAGAAACATTAGTGATTGATGGAGACAGTCTGAGCAATACAATCTCACAAAAAGACAATGACTATCTTCAACCTTAATCTAGTACATAAGAAATGTGAGATCCAGCATATAATACAGTCTGGCCACCAATTCAAGGTGTGGATGCAGAGAACCAGAGGGGAATTGATATTAATAAAAGGTGAGGAAGTAGTGGAAATGATAGAGGCAGTAGGAGAGAAAGATTCTAAGACAAAAGTGTGGGACAGTTCAAGGTAGATGCTTAGAGCATGCTGTCTGGGAAGGATCTGACAAGGATATTCCCATGGACCTCCTGGCTGGAGTCCCAGTTTGCAAGAATGGCACGAGGGCGCGCGACAGTCGCCCAGTAAGCAGCCGCGTTGTAGGCAGTGTTAGGCAGGAGGCAACGAATCCCGCGAGGGCTATGTAAGGGGGCCAGCCACGCGCAGCACTCACTACCAAGTCACACCACCTTGTCTCTCTCTCTCTCCCTCTCCTGCTCGCCTTCCCATCATTCAACTACTTAACACAATACTTTCAATTGACTAAATAAAATAGAAAGGATTGTGACAGACGAAAATAAAGAAGTTCTGAACTGTCTGCAACACAAGCTTTCTCGAGAAGGAAAGTACACAATGATAGGTAGACTGTAGCTATATTCTCTGCCCTGGCGAGTCCTAGCGAGTAAGCCATGCGGTTCTGGGGGAAGCGGTGATCGTCACACCCCACCCAAGATTTTTAAGAGGCTCCAACTATGAGCTCTAAATCTGACACGCAGAACCCATACAAAAGTCGCCACTCCTAGCCACCCAGCAACAATGAAATGTAAAGCACAGTTCTCATCAAAATAACACATTATAAAAATTAACAACCCTTCCCAACACAATAGATTAAATTACATAGTTATCCTCATAAGAGCGAGCTTCACTAGCCCAGCCTTCTGAGAGGAGTACAACTCAGAATTTCTGCTATAACATACTTAACAACAATTTAACTATCAAAGAAAGAGTTTTTATAAGATTTTTATATTTTTAATATGTTTATGGCGGCTGCACTACAGGGGCAAGCCTAGTTTTTACTTCTATACCAACACAGCAACTCCTACTTTACGACCCAATACACTGGGCTACACACGCGAGCCAACAAGCACCAGACGTAAACATACTAATCAAACCAATGTAGGAGGCTACCCCTGTGATGATCTACCGCGGGTCTTCCACCCTCGATAAGCAATCTGCAATCACATTCTCAGAACCGGCAATATGGCGTATGTCTAGGTTGTATTCCTGCAACATTAATGACCACCTGGTCAGCCTCATATTCCGGTTATGGAATTGATTCAGGAACTTGAGGGGGTGATGGTCGGTGTAGATCACCACAACTGGTCCATAGGCTGGAACATACACCTCAAAGTGCCTGAGCGCTAGCACAATCGCCAGCAGATCCTTCTCAACTACTAAATAGTTCTTCTGCGCCGAGTTGAACTTTTTTGAGAAGAAACTGACAGGGTGCTCCAGCCCATCTTTCTCTGATTGCATCAGAACGGCACCAGCCCCCACACCACTGGCATCAGTTGCCAGCTTGAATGGTCGGCTAAAGTCCGGGGCCCTCTCACACTCAGGCGCCCACTTAAACTTTCTATCTTTGGCCAATAGGTCCGTCAGAGGAGCCAGTACAGTAGAATAGCCCTTTATTAAGCGGCGGTAGTAACCAATCATGCCCAAAAACCTCATGATCTGCTTCTTGGTGGACGGCCTGGGGAAGTGGTTAATATCCAATATCTTGTTCTGTGGGGGGCACACCTGGCCCAAACCCAACATGAACCCCAGATACTGCACGGTAGCCCGCACAAAATCACACTTTCCCAGGTTGACCACCAAGTTTGCCTCGCTTAATTTCTTAAATAGGGATTCTACATGTTCACAGTGGCTCTTGAAATCGTCATCGTAGATAATGACGTCGTCCAGGTACACGGTACAGTTCGGAATGTCAGCCACCAACTCGTTCATCAAGCTTTGGAAGGTCGCTGGTGCGTTCTTTAGACCGTATGGCATGACATTACAACGATATGTAGCACCATCCACCACAAAACCACACACCTCTTTCGCCCATTCAGACAAAGGCACCTACCAGTAACCTTTTACCAGGTCCACCTTGGTCAAGAACTTGGCCCTGCCAATATTGTCTACACAGTCATCGACCCGGGGAAGAGGATATGGGTTGGTGGGAGTCAAGCCGTTTAGCCTGCGGTAATCAACACAGAAGTGCACCTTGCCATCCGGCTTAGGTTGCAGCGTTACGGGAGATGTCCACTTTACCGCCCCCTTCTCGATCAGTCCCTGTTGCAACATATACTCCAACTCCGCCCGGAGGGCCGGAAGTTTAATAGGGGGCACCCTATAGGGCACTGATTTGAAGGGTGGGTGGTCTCCGACGTCAACGTAGTGCACCTCATGAGTAGTGAGGCCTGGGTGTTCCGCAAATACAGTAGGGTATAAACCGAATAGGCGCTCGACAGCCACACGCTGTTGCTCAGGTAGGTGTTGCAAAGCCTCATGAGCCGCCTGTCTCGTGTTTCCCGCCCACTGATCTGCAGAAACATGATAATCCCAGTTGTCATCCACCTGCGCATGACTGTCCCGTTCTCCTTCTCCACCTTGACTGCTGAAAGTCATCACGGGGACAGTGAGAGGCTCAGGTGGGCGCCTCACATACTCCTTCATCAGGTTGACATGACATAACCGATTCCTCTTATGCCTGTCTGGAGTGGCCACCAGGAAATCTAAGTCCGAGAGCTTCTCTGCTACCCTATAAGGACCAGCGTACTTTGCGGATAAGGGGTGACCTACAAGAGGGAGTAGTATCAACACCTCCTGACCCACGTGAAACTCCATGAGTTTCACCTTGTGGTCGTACCTGTCCTTCATGAGGGCCTGAGAGCCTACCAGATTGCGGCCAGCCAACTCCAGACTACGCAACATTCGTTCTCTACTCTCAAGGACATACTTAAGCATAGAACATGGTTTAGCAGTGCCTTCCCATATCTCCTTTACCATGTGGAGAGGCCCTCTGATGCGGTGTCCAAACACAAGCTCATTAGGGCTAAACCCCAAACTCTCCCCAGGTACCTCTCGTGCAGCGAATAACACATACGGCAGGCCAAGATCCCAGTCCTTGCCGTTCTCAAGACAATAACAGCGAAGCATGCTTTTTAGAGTGGAATGCCACCTCTCTAACACCCCCTGACTCTCTGGGTGATAAGAAGATGACACTACAGTGACTATCCCGTGCTGCTTCATTGTCTGAACGAACAAGTTGGAGGTGAAATTCGATCCTTGGTCTGACTATAACTCCTGCGGGTATCCGTACCGGGAGAAGTATAATAGCAAGTTACGGACCACCGTCTTCGCCAAACCATTTCTCATCGGGTATGCGTCTGGGTACCGAGTTGCTACGTCCATGACTGTCAAGAGATATTTATTTCCGGCACTTGTGGGGGGGGAGGGGGCCAACCATGTCGACTACTACTTTACTAAAGGGAGGCCCGCTGACGGGAATTGGGTGTAACGGAGCCTTTGGGATGCACTGGTTAGGTTTCCCGACCTTTTGGCACACCCTGCACATTGCCACCCATGACACCACTTGTGATCTCAAACCAGGCCACCAAAACAGTTTCCCCAAAGCCGCCACCGTCTTACGGACACCCAAGTATCCCGCCAGCGGTACATCATGAGCCAACCTTAGTAGGCTATCCCTGCATACCCTCGGTATGACCAGCTGGCCTACCACTCCTGACCCACCCTCCCAACTTCTCTGCGGGTCTTGGAATCGCCAATACAAGATGCCGTCAATGAAAAAAAAATCTCCAGACTTTGCATCCCTGTCCTCTTCGAGTTCGACAGCACCGTTACTACACTTTAGAACCTCCGGGTCTTCTAGCTGCAATTTGCGAATATCTGAGGGAGCTAGCCTGTCTAAGTGTTTGCGAAACAACTCATGCCCTCCCCCAACATCGAACTTTGCATCCCGTTGCTCTCTCCGTGTATACCGTTGCTGCCTCTGAGTCTCTTTAAGCCCTGCCTCTACACTCTCAGTGACAGGTGGTGGTGCTTCTCCAGACTCTAATAACGGTGCTAATACTGAGTCCCCGAGTAGCGCTGCTGGTACTAGACTCTCCACCGTATCAGCTTTCAGCACCTTCTTGTGACCGTTCCTCCGCTTATTTGAAGACTGTTGGTTAGGCTGTGACTCCCTGGATGCGAGAGATCTGGTTACAACACACGCCATTGGTTGCACCTGACACTTCTCAACCCACTCCTGTTCCTCCCTACTCACGTCGACCAGCTCCTCGGCAACGACTAAGGGTGAAACCTTAGAAGCAGGCACCGCAAATTCCTTGCCGAGAAGGAGGTCGACGCTCCCAACAGGCAATTTCTCCACGATTCCCACATCCAGTTCACGAGTCACACCGTCAACTTCAAGCTCCATTCTAACAAGCGGGTATGACCTAGTTGCATTAACTCCCTGCACCACAACTACCCGCGCCGCGTTTATGGGTCTACCAGTGAAATTCTTCAAGAGTGTCTGAGAGGCACCTGTGTCATGCAAAAGCTGTACCCCGTGCTTCTTGCCCCCCCCCCCACTTCACGCAGCCATGCCCTCTATGGTCGCAAAAAGCATCGCGGACAGGGTTCGAGCCTTCCGGATCCTTCTTCACTGGCGGTGCTCCATCCTCTGATCTTATGCCTCCAGCAAACACAGAAGACTTCTGGAACACCCCAATGCTGCGAGCCAATGACACAGCCGCCGTGGGAGGTCTGCTCGGACAAGCTTTTGCCATGTGCCCCTCTTTGTGACAGTGATAACACTCAAAAATTTCCCCTTGGACTTATACTGAAGTGTAAAAGTCCCCTGACCCTTCTTAAATGGGGCGGTGCTAGGTTTGTGATCAGTCTTGGTGTCATTGCTTTTAAATTTATGTGTGTCCATATTCCGGGGAGGGGGAGGGTAACGCTCCTTAATGCCTACATAGTTTCTCTGTGCAGAGCCGCACCCCCGAATTAGTGACAACTGAAGATCAGCCATCTCTGCTGCTTCTACGAGAGTTCTTGGGTTCTTCTCTTTAAGGTTTAAAGTCAAGTCGCCGCCCGTACTCTTATAAAACTGCCCTAGAAGCATCAACTGTTTCATTTCATCAAACGTAGTTGTCTTCTCTGATCTGAGCCAGTTTCCCATAGCGTCGGATAGGTCCCGGGCGTGCTCCAAGAAGGTATTGTCTCGCCCCTTAGTCACACCCCGGAACTTTAACCTATATGTCTCGGGTTGTAGCTCGTATGCCCGCAGGACAGCCTCCTTGAGCTCCTCATAAACAACGCAGGACTCCAAAGACAGTGCATCGTAAGCCTTGAGCCCCTTACCTACGAGTCTAGAGGACACAAGGGCCGCCCACTTAACTTCAGGCCACTGATGCTCCCGGCACTTCTTCTCAAATCTATTGAAAAACTCTGTGACACCAGACTCGTCAAATACAGGGACCAGTTTGAGAAGGTGCGACAGAGACTGATCATGCGCACGGTTTCCAGTACCGAGTCGCTGTCCCGTCGTATCAACACGAGACTTCTCTAAATCCATGTCGGCACAGTATCTTGTAGATTCTAGTTCAGTCCTAAGCTCAGCTTCCCTCATCTGTTGCTGCATCCTAGCCAGCTCTTTTCTCTCTTCTATCTTAGCTAGCTCTATCTGCTGTTGACTCTGATGTTGCATCTTTGCCATCTCGAGCTGAAAGAGCATCTCCGGGGTCAAACCTTGAGGAGGAGAAGCAATGATGTTAGAAATACCCGGTGATCCCCCCAGGGGCAAACCACCCTGCCAGTCACTACCCACCTGCGAAAGAGTGCTCAGGGTCGGTACTCCAATAGGAGGATTGGGAGTCGAGTGAAGGGGAAGCTCGGCCAAAGGGCTCTGAGCACTCACCCTACCTCGTACGCCAGTCACCCCACCCAGCACACACGTCATCAGGTCATCCTTAATCATGCCACTAGTGCATACATGACCGATGGCTGCGGCTAAGCACTGGAGACCGTACCGATTCATACCCACCAACCGGTCGGAAGTAACAGGCCATTGTAAAAAATTCCTTGCATTCTCCTCACTGTTCACCAAGTTAACAACCTGCCCATGCTGCTGCTCCTCAGCTTCTACATCACGTACTGTGTCTTCATCCTGCACTGATCCGCTATAAGACATGATGCTCACTGAAGATTTTTCACTTTGATACACAAAAAAGAAGTACCCCAAACTCTTATACCACAATATTCACAATAAAAAATTCTCGGAGACAGCTTAAGTGCTATATTACTTTGCTAAAAAATAATTCTTGCATGTCCTCAAAAAATATTCCACAAAATCAACAAATGTTCACTGCCTAAACTGTGAGAAAAATCTGCACAATAACCTGCAATTATATGTCAGTTCACCAAATCCTGAGCTAGGTCGCCATTTGTCACGATCGGGTCTCATATAAATCAGTGGCTCTTATACATTGGACTAGACTGGCATAAATGCAACAACGGAAACGCTAGATCCAACCCCTGATATATAATCCCGTCGACCAAAGAACACATATACCCTCTAGAGTTATATCTGCGATAGCGGGGTGTCTTAACTCTCAGTATCTATGTGCTTCTACTATAGGCTGATGTTCTCTGAAACAGCCTATTACCTATAACATATGGTTGCTTAGTTATGGTACACAAGGAAAAGATAGTTAACTTAATTAAATCACAAGAGTGATCTAATGCAAACAAGAAGAAGGTTTACTTAACGTTACTTTAATCAATAATATCTGTCACTCCTTTATGAACGAAAGTGTTGTAAAGTCCTCAAGCACCGAACAAGGAATCTTCTGAATAATGTCGGATGCTACTAAGAAGAACGTATCGGAAATGGAACCACAAAATAGCAGGAGGCAGGACAATGCACGTGTAGGCTAAATACACAAAAAGGCTGGACATATAATGTTATTGGACACAAGAATATTATAAGCGGTGCAACTGTAATAAGGCTCGCCACGAAAAAGTAGTACTCCTATTAACAAAACCGGTCTATGCTGGTTGTGTCTCTCTACAGCAACCTAGACCTCAAAATGCTTGTGTAAAAATAATGGGTATGCATAAAAGAGTATATGATCTAATCCAGCTAATGTCTACCCGGGTTAATAAAGTCTAGCTGGGATGCGCAATGGTACAGAATTCTGGTGGAGCAAGGCAGCTCCTAGCCTAGTGTGGACCTTGGGTCTGTGCGGCCTGATTACGTTAATATGAAGGGGTGCTCTCTTGAGGATTCTCGATCACAAGTATCGAGTATCCTCCTGGCGACCCTCAAAAGTAAAAGCAAATAGAGTTAGAACAGTGTTGGGTGGATTAGGCAAGCAGCCCTCACGCACTACACAGTCTAAACTCCAAGGTACACAGACAAAAGATCCACCCAGGTAACCCACAGAATCCGTAGTGTCGTGTAGCTCTAAAGTAGCCTACACACATTGAAAACACCAACAGCAAGGTACCTGATCCCTAGTCTAGCATTATTTAACCCTGTAGAAACATTAGTGATTGATGGAGACAGTCGGAGCAATACAATCTCCCAAAAAGACCATGACTATCTTCAACCTTAATCTAGTACATAAGAAATGTGAGATCCAGCATACAATACAGTCTGGCCACCAATTCAAGGTGTGGATGCAGAGAACCAGAGGGGAATTGATATTAATAAAAGGTGAGGAAGTAGTGGAAATGATAGAGGCAGTAGGAGAGAAAGATTCTAAGACAAAAGTGTGGGACAGTTCAAGGGAGATGCTTAGAGTATGCTGTCTGACAACGATATTCCCATGGACCTCCTGGCTGGAGTCCCAGTTCGCAAGAATGGCACGAGGGCGCGCGACAGTCGCCCAGTAAGCAGCCGCGTAGTAGGAAGTGTTAGGCAGGAGGCAACGAATCCTGCGAGGCCTATGTAAGGGGGCCAGCCACGCGCCGCACTCACTACCAAGTCACACCACCTTGTCTCTCTCTCTCTCCCTCTCCCGCTCACCTTCCCATCATTCAACTACTTAACACAATACTTTCAATTGACTAAATAAAATAGAAAGGATTGTGACAGACGAAAATAAAGAACAGTTCTGAACTGTCTGCAACACAAGCTTTCTCGAGAAGGAAAGTACACAATGATAGGTAGACTGTACCTATATTCTCTGCCCTGGCGAGTCCTAGCGAGTAAGCCATGCGGTTCTGGGGGAAGCGGTGAGCGTCACAAAAGGTAACAAGGTTTTCTCAGCCCCAATTGGAGATTGTATTTAGATCAGAATTTAAGAGTTCTATGGCTTCATTACGTTTGTCGTTGAGCGATTGCTGGCTGGGGCGTTCTGAAAAACTAATGGAGTAGTGTAAGGTTGAGTCGTCTGGTCTGCGTATGAATGGATGGGAATTGAGGTACAGTTGAGGAGATCATTTATAAAAATTAGAAAGAGAATAGGAGATAGGACAGAGCCCTGTGGAACACCAGAGTTTATAGGGTGAGGAAGTGAACAATGGCCATCCACAACCGCAGCTATGGCACGGCCGGAAAGGAAATTAGAGACCAAGGCACAGATGGAGGGATAGAAACCGAAGGAGGGTAGTTTAGAAATTAAAGTTTTGTGCCAGACTCTATCGAAGGCTTTCGATATGTCTAGTGCAATAGAAAAAGTCTCACCGAAGTCCCGAAAGGAGGATGACCAAGAGTTAGTAAGATATGAAAGAAGATCACCAGTAGAGCGACCCTTAACCTGATAAGCGCTAAATAGCAGTAGGAGCTAGGGTAGTTATTTGTGCATTTCTGCCAAAATATTCGATCTCACAGAATTTAAAAAAAAGTACCTCAATGTCTTGGAAATAAGCAGCCACATCCGCCAATATATCCACCCTAAAAAAATGTGGGTGTGGAGTTACGGTGGCTGCAAGTTGAAAAAAATGGGCTGATAGGCACGACATCCCCGAGCGAGCGAGTGTGTGTGAGTGAGTCAGGCGGGAGGAGAGAGAGAGAGGGTGGAGGCAAGAACGTGCGATTGATGAGAAGCAACGCTCTATATCTCGCCTAAAAAGCACCTTTATGGTTTCACCTGTTCATATTCATGAGTAAGGCAGCCCATGTGAATAATATACACTGATAAATGAAGCGCAGAGAGGCATACGGACGAATAATAGGCGAAATAAGAGTGGTGTATTGAGAAAGGTGGGTGGCGCGGGAGAGAAAAGGGGTCAGATTACAGTAAGTAGATGAGATTAGCGTGGGTGTATGCACAAATTTAGACCTTATAGACACTTTGTGTTGTCGTTGCTATATTGTAAACAACGATAAGACTTCTTGGATGGCGCAGTATGTTAGAGTAACCCGATATCTCGTTACACAATTTTTACGCACTATTTGCTTGCAACTCATGGATGAAAGGTTATTTATTTACTTGTAAATTTCTTTACTGTTTGTTCGTAATGATAGAATATGTTAGGTTATGTAAAAGTATTATACATACTAAATACTTCGATATACACAAGTGTATCGAGGGTATATATATATTTTTTTTTGTCAAGCATTCGTCTGCCCGAAAATACGTACGCACTAATCGCTGTCAGTATAGTGTGAACAGTCATGGTCTAGTGGTTAGAGTGATGGACTGAGTGAGATGTAGGCCTAGAGACGTAGGCCTAGAGACGTGGGTTCGAAACCAGAGAGGTTATGGGGATGTTTTTGGAGTGTTTATATCACTTGAAATTTTTTTTTTTTTACATACTTACGCCCTGCTATTCATAAAGTCGAAAACTTTGATGAATAGCAGAGCGTAAGTATGTTTTTTTGTGTTTATTTATTTGTTTTTTTGTTTGTTTTTTTGTTTGTTTTATTATTACAAAAGGTTGTTACAAAAGGTTAGTACATAAGTATAATATTACATAGGTATATATATAAATAAAACAAAATATTGCCTGGCTAATGAATTAAACTGAAATAATAAATGAAAATATTGCTTATATATACAGTATACTGTATACAATAATATACTGTGTATATATATATATATATATATATATATATATATATATATATATATATATATATATACAGTATATACCAAAACATATGAACTTATCCTACAACTATAATTTGTACATGTTATGATAATATTATCACGTTGGTCAGGTACGGGCAAGTAGGTAGGCAGGCAGGTGTTTTGAGATCACGTTGGTCAGGTACGGGCAGGTCAGGTACGGGCAGGTAGGTAGTGAGGTAGGTAGTGAGGTAGGTGGGCGGGGCAGGAGTTTGGCTGAGATAGGGCGACACAGGTACCACTCCTAGTAGTACTTGAGTGAGTGGTAGTCCCTGAAGCACTCGCCCAAACACAACCCAACGTTGCATTCCTTGCACATTGATGTGACTCGGCTTCTTCTTTGTGGCTTTCTGGTGGAGTGGGCACAGACCTGGCACTGTACTTGCAGCCTCCGGGTGCCAGATAGCTCGGTGTGGATAGGGTAGTGTTTGTCATATCCATCAATGACTCTGTCTGGGAGGTTGACTGCACGGCGACCCCTGTGACCGGAGACTGGTTGGTGTTTTTGTAGGAGTTGGTAGGCGACGTTGTATATGAACTCCCTGAACTTGAGTTTTTTGTTCGGGGCCATGTCTTTTTTTACAAGCCACATGTTGTAAGCGTTGAGCATCGTGATGTCAACAAAGTGAAGGAAAAGCTTGTGATACCACTTCACTGTTTTTCGTAGGCACTCAACGCCTGCAAGCTGGCAATCAGACTTGTCCACAAGGCGCATGTACTTGGTGTAATCCACCACCATATCAGGTTTCTGGATAGACTTCTTGGTACGGTAGTGGAATTTACCAGAGTCCACTTGGGCACCTGTATGGACAGTCGAAAGCAGGTGAACTGGTCGCTTATCGAGCCACTTTACCGCCAGAACTTTCCCAGACTTCTCCAGCTGCTTGTAGTGCTCTTTCTTCTTTCTTCTTGGTCTGTCTAGTCTGCGGCGCCTTTGTTCCTCTGCCAAGTCGTCATCAGAAGCGGTGTCACTGTGGGAGGGGTTGTCCAGTTCTATGCGATTGCCTTGGAACTTAGGCATGAACTTCCTGTTAGTTCTGACAGTCCCACATGCCCCCGTTTTGTGGTCATGGAGGAACTGGCAGAGTGCAGGACTTGTATACCAATTGTCGGTGTACAACGTGTGCCCCTTGTTCAGGTAGGGCTCCAGCATCTTTTTCACAATGTGCCCTGACATGCCCAATGGGTCGTTGCCACCGACTTTTGGAATGTCTACATCAGTGCCGGTGTATACGATCATGTCGAGCACTATTCCACTTTCACAATCGCACAACACAAAGATCTTGATCCCGAACCTGTGTCTCTTCAAGGGGATGTACTGCTTGAACACCAGGCGTCCTTTGAAAAGCACGAGCGACTCATCAATCACCAGGTTGGCAAAGGGGTAGAAGAATTTCCTGTACCTTTGCAACAACATGGTCAACACATCCCGAACTTTCCATATTCTATCAGCTCGGTTTGGATTATTATTGTCTGCGAAGTGCAAAAATCGCAGAAGCAAGAAAAATCTATCACGAGCCATATATTTCCGGAAAATTGGGGTGTTGATGATTGGGTCGTGCTTCCAATAATGCTCCATTACATGCTTCCTGCAGAGAGGCATGATTAGCAACAACGCAAAGAACACAAGGAGCTCAGGGACAGTCGTATCAACCCATGCACGAATTCTTGCTCTAGGAGATATCATATCAATTCTTTCCCTCACCCAGGTAAAATAGCCATTGGTTTGGGAAACGAGATGAGATAATACCTCCTGGTCAAAAAATGCACAGAAGAAATCAGATTCCGTGGACTGGTCATTGCAGGGCCAGTCTGCTGTTGAACCAGCCAGATTGGCATTGAACTGGTGCAAATCTGGTTGGAAATGGGACCCTTCAGACCAGGCAAAATTATACGCCCGTGGGGGATCAGGATCAGCCCCTCCGTCAGCCACGTCGTCTGCGCCTTCGTCGTCAGACAGGTCTTGGTCATGGTCACGGTGCAGAAGTACATCGTCGTCTTCCGAATCCTCTGCACCTCCCTCATATTGGTCTTGATCCTCCTCAGACTCGCTCCCACTATCACCACCCCAGCCATAGTTCCTGGGATCGAAGGCTTCCCCTTCTGCAGCGTCGTCGTCAGAGGAGTCAGGAGGGAAGAGGAGGGCGTCAAACTTGGATGGCGTTAGACCGGCTGCCAAAACTCTACGAGGCCCTCCAACAGCAGCAGGGGCATGGGTGGGCGTGGGTGGTGGAGCAGGGGCGTGCGTGGGCGGTGGTGCAGGGGCGGCCGTGGTGGGCAGTGGTGCAGGGGCGGCCGTGGTGGGTAGTGAGACAGGGGCGGCCGTGGTGGGTGGTGGTGGTGGTGGCAACGCGGGGTGGTAGAGGCGGGAGGTGTCACCTTACTCCTCTTGAACTGATAAGGGTGTCCTTTACCCTTACCCTTCTTGACAACTACCCCCGATGCTCCTGCATCCCCAGGACGGCCACTTGTACTTCCTGTGGTGGTGGGCGCCTTGGGCGTCGTTGCCACAACAGTAGAGGCAGTAGTTGTTGTGGTAGCAGTTGTCAGAGCAAATGCTGAGGACAATGACCTCTTCGCACTCGTCGTGCTTGGTGCACGTGTCGTGCCTCTCCCACCACGTGTCGTGCCTCTCCCAGCACGTGTAGGTCTTCTTGGCTGCACTGGCTCATCATCCTCAGAAGTATATACGTAGGAGGGGTCCCTGGCACGTATTCGTGTCCTGCCACGAGCACTAACACCGCCAGCAACAGGGTTGGGCGAGTCAACAGGGAGCGAGTCAGGGGAGCGTGTAGGCTCCATGGTGACTGAGAGCGTACTGCGTGTGTAGACTGTGTGGGGTGCGTGCGGCGGGTGGTTGTGGGTGCCATCGAGAGGTACCATGTCGCACTAAACGTGGCGCAATTTGTGACTCCCCAGACAGCTTGGCGCCGTTTTGGTACGCCTTTAAAAATCCTGCTTCCGTGAGGCCTATCGCGTTCCCTATAGGAAGCCTTCCGTGAGGCCTATCGCGCTTGCCGGGTTAAGGAAGCCATACTGGCGATCTGAGAGCAGATTATGAGAAGAGAAATGCTTAAGAAATTTGGAAGCAAGAATAATGTCAAAAACTTTAGAAAGACATGAGATGAGAGCAATTGGATGATAGTATATATATATATATATATATATATATATATATATATATAGGGAGAGAGAGAGAATGGACCATATGTTTTATGCTTGGACTATTTAAAAGTATGCCAGGTTGTCTTTATGTTGTAACAAAATGCTTGGTGGTACGAACCGTCATTGTTATTAAATATAAGAATATCGCTCCTTCCTTATTGATCAACAAGTATATAATTTCAAACTGATTAAATGACCCACCATGATACCATCAATAATCATCAAGAATGTGGGAAAGATGTGAGAAGGAAGTGCTGCTCTAAGGCTTAGTCCATGGCAGGGGAAATTATATTATGATATATTAGGTTATTATACGAATACTACTAAAGAAATAATGTATTCAATTACAATAATAATGCAGTCAACCTTGGGTTCTGGGCAAGGTGCTTGTCTAGGCGAAATTTGAAGGATTGACAAAAGAAATGTCTTCGATTCGTTCGAGTTGAAATATTTACCAATGAATTTGAAGCCATTTCCCCACGTACAGTTTGATCGGTTAATCGTAAAATATTTACTACAGTTCATGGTGTCGATTCCTTTAATGATCTTGAACACTTGAATGAGGTTTCCTCTCAATCTGCACTTGGTTAATGGATATCAATGTACTGTAGTTCTTTAAGACGTTCTTCGTATTGGTTTGTTCTGAAAAGAGGGTATAATCTTAGTAACTCTACATTAAACTCGTTCCAATTTGTCTATATTATTTTATAGTATGGGCACCAAAACTGAATGCAGTATTCTAAAAGTGGGTGGACTAAAGAATTGTAAAGGGTGAGGATAACGTCTTTTGATTTATGTTCAAATTATCTACCTATGAAACCTATAATTGTTTGCCTTTTTAACAACTTCAGGACAATGTTGGCTTAGTGTTAAGTTACTAGATATTGTTACTCCTAAATCGGTTTCTCTGTCTACACTCTTTAGCTGGGTGCCATTCATCGAGTAGTCTGCTTTTTCATTACGGTATCCGATATGAAGTACTTTGCACTTATCTTCATTGAAGCACATTTCCCAGATTATAACCATTGTGAAAGCTTGTTTAGATTGTTTTGCATATTTGCAACATGTTCATTTGTCAGTACGGTATTTACGATTGTTGTGTCATCTGCAAACTTTGAGATTAATGAGTCAATGATACGAAAGGATTTCTGGTCTACCTTATCTAGGAGTACTGTGTGAGAGGATCCTCCCCACACATGTGAACAATACTCAATATATGGACGTACTGTGCCCATTTACAAAGCAAGAAGTTGTGCAGGCGTACAACACTTTTTGAGGCAGTTGAGCATACCCAGCTTCTGGGAAGCCGTTTTATCAAGAGTGGTAATATGGTCTTTCCAAAAGAGACACCCAGGATACTGAGGGAAGATGAGGGGTTGACTTTTGTATTGTTAAAGTCTAAGGTATAGTCCTCTGAGAGTGCTTGGCAGGTAGATAAATGAAGACATTGGGTTTTGGAAGCTGAAAGCAACAAGATTTTCTCTATCCCAATTGGAAATGGTTATTAGATCAGATATACATATTAATTTGTATATTTTTGGCAAATATGATTACCATATTAACGAAACTTCATCCAAGATTAAGATTTCACTAGTGTTTGTTTATAAATGTATGATTATTGAATTAACCAAAGGAAGGCATACTCCAGAGAGTGTGGCTCCCAAGGGAGTTATAATGTAAAACTTGTATAATATGCAAACCCAAACAGGAACGGCACAATATAAAGACAAAATATCTTATCAGCATCACTATTTCACAGAGCTATATTCTGACCTGTAATTCTTATAATTCCAAATGTTTCCGGACATGGTTCATCCAATTGCTTCCGTCAGGAGATGTCAGTCACGTGGTCTCCTTCTCTCAGGGTGTTTGCCTATCGTGACCACCTTTGGGGAGACGGACCCCTTAACCAATATAACTGATATAATATCCATGGTTGATGTAATTAATATTCATCGAATGACTTTCAGGCAGTAAGGGTTGTTTTGATGAATATGAGAGAGAGAGAGAGAGAGAGAGAGAGAGAGAGAGAGAAAGAGAAAGAGAAAGAGAAAGAGAGAGAGAGAGAGAGAGAGAGAGAGAGAGAGAGAGAGAGAGAGAGAGAGAGAGAGAGAGAGAGAGAGAGAGAGAGAGAGAGTCTTCAACCCTTTTGATTAATGTTTTGAAGAGCATTGGGAAACACGCATAGGTAGCTAACCATTGGATGGTCCAAGTAATATTTGTTAACACTGGAGGGTCGGTCACATGCCACCCTTTTTTTTTCAACACTCTTCGAAACAGGTGACATGCAGTGCCATTGTAAAGGTTTATCTCTCAATACCTTCACCTGGCCTGACCTTAATATGAAGCCACTTGTTTTTTTGTTTACAAATATTACAGTTAAATTGGTATATAAACTGGGTTAGAAATATAATCATGCATGAGTTCTTCATGATAGTTATGATTATCGGTTAGTTATAAGAATTTAGATGACGAGTGATAATGGACTAATGATAGGTTAGATCCTAGATCTTTAAGAAGTATTAACTAACTCAAACATAGCCAGATTATAGGTTATTACAAAACATATGACCTATATCATGTCAGTACTAGGTTGTGAACGACATTATTCTGTGAGCTTATTTTTGTTTCCTGGAACTCATTTACATTTTATCTCCTACGCTATGTTTATGCACTGGCTTTAGTCATACTACCTTTGTTATGGGAGTTCTATATAATGGATTATGTTTTTTACACCTACCAACTTCACATCTGAACTCAATTAATGAAATCAACAAATACATGCGGCACTCCGAGGACTCGAACCCAGGATACTCACAACAAAATTCCGCGCACTATGCATTACGCTATCAATATAAATTATTTCAGTACAGTTACATCATTTTCGTTTTTGGTCCAAATAAAACTTGACGAATTTCCTATTCAGGTTAGGAACTAAATAGCATGAATGAGTAATTCCATCTACTCAGTGATACGTCATGTTCTTCAGTTTTTGTTTGTACTCTGGCTATTATTTCATTATTGTAAGCTCAGGAAAGGCCTCTCACATATAAAAGGTTGACGAATTCATCCCTTGGCTAATATAACTGATTTTTACCCCGCTGCTGCCTCATAACCCAGCTCATTTTCCCAGTCTGTGGTGCGGAATATCACGCCCAAACTTGATTTAACGAACGAGAGATCAATATTCATGTTTATTAACAATGTACTGTACAGTGGGTCATTATGTTCAGGTTACGCTAGAGATCAATATTCATGTGTATTAACAATGTACTGTACAGTGGGTCATTATGTTCATGTGTATTAACAATGTACTGTACAGTGGGTCATTATGTTCAGGTTACGCTAGAGATCAATATTCATGTGTATTAACAATGTACTGTACAGTGGGTCATTATGTTCAGGTTACGCTAGAGATCAATATTCATGTGTATTAACAATGTACTGTACAGTGGGTCATTATGTTCATGTGTATTAACAATGTACTGTACAGTGGGTCATTATGTTCAGGTTACGCTAGAGATCAATATTCATGTGTATTAACAATGTACTGTACAGTGGGTCATTATGTTCAGGTTACGCTAGAGATCAATATTCATGTGTATTAACAATGTACTGTACAGTGGGTCATTATGTTCGGGTTACGCTACAGGGATGTTGATTCTGCAGCTTAGTTTTATGCGTTTGTCTGTCTTTAGTATCTATCATTTTTGTTTCAATGTGTAAGAAAGAGACGAAAGGGAAACCTGTTGTTGTTATTGTTGCTGTTCCCCAGGCTGTCAGGCCGAGCAGCCCCAAGGTCCCGAACAAGGCCATAACTGAGCGTCCCCACAGAACCCTACCTGCTTACCACTAATAAAGCCCAGGTGACTGAAGCCACTCCAAGGCGGGGAGCTGAGGAGGGTGCGGAAACGCCCGGGAAACCAAAGCCCCACCAAAGGCAATGTGCCCCTCAGCAATTATGAAGGGAAAGTTGAGGGGAAAGGAAAAATGTGACGCTTTGGCTCCCAGTTCTGCCTACCTCTAGGTTGACAATAGGGAGGTCAATCCACGGTAGAGACGCTGTCACTTGAGATCTAGAAATATATAAGTAAAAGGAACAGTCAGAGTAAGCTTTACGTATGGCAGAGAACACTCAGCTCTCACTCTGATAGACCAGCCCATCACCTCTCATGAAGTTGTTGTTGTTGTTGTTCCCTAAGCTGCGTGGCCGAACAGCCCCGAGTCCCTGAGGAAGGCCATGGCCACGATTGGGCTTTCCCACAGAGCTCTCATTGAGTGTAGATTGTGTTGTTGGCGTAAGTGGTTGCGTGAAATGCAGTCTTCTATGATGTGTTTAATGGTATGGGGTGCTGTGTTACATCCCGGGCAGGCGTCGACAACGGAGTCATCCAGTCTCTTCTGATAGCTCAGGAGAGCTGGATGGTGTCCGCATCTCAGCCTGGCCAGGTGGACTCTGTCCTCGCGAGGAAGGGAGGATTCGGGAGGTCGTGCTTGCAGCTGCGTGTTGTCTGTGAGTGAGTGGATGGATCGGCGAGAGATATGAGTATGGACGTGCTTCTGGAAGTTGGTTCGGGGTGGGCAGGGAGGGAGAGAGGACAGTAATTGTGTGTGATACCGTGAGCTGGGTGTTGATTTGATATTTCTTGGTGTCTGTGGGTGTGTTGCCATGTAGTTTAGTGGGTGGTCTTGGTTCGTGGAGGCTGCTGCCAGGAATTGAGTGCCTCTCATGTCCAGATGGCCTTTGACTTTGAGGATTTTGGTTTCTTGATGTAGGTGATCAGTGGGTGCAGTAGCTGTGCAGCCTGTAATGATCTTCAGGGCTTTGTTTTGAATAGTCTGTAAGGTCTTATGATGTGTTTCAGCTAGGTTAGAAGCCCAGGCTGGGCTTGCGTATTCCATCACTGATCTTATGTATTGTTTATATACTGTGGTGGTAGTTTCTTTGTTGTGCCCAAATTTTGTGCGAGCAAGTGACCAGAGGGCGTTAAGTCTGGGTGTCAGTTTCTTTTTAATGTTTGTGGTGTGCGGTTTGAATGTCATATGAGTATCATATAATACTCCTAGGATTTTGGGTGTGTGTGTATGTGTTAGGGGTGTGTTGTTTATGGTGAGTTGAGGGATGTATTCGTGTTCTCCTGTCCAGCTTGTGAGCAGGGTTGCGGTGGATTTGGCTGGGGCTAGATTAAGTCTGTTTGTAGTGCACCAGCCATGTAGTGTGTTGAGATAGGGTTGAAGGAGATCTGTTGCTCTTTTTGGGTCATGGTGTGTGCATGTGAGTGTTATGTACAAAGGAGTACAAAGGAGTACAAAGGAAATCAAGCAACAACAGGTCTAGTGACCCTTCTAGGTTGCTTGTCCTCCAAAACACTGAGGATCAAGTGTCCAAACAGTGGTTTAGAGTGGGTAAGGGAACATTGGAAAGGGAATTACTGCCCTGGAACTAATGTCCGTGGCAGGATTAGGAAGTTAGTAGGGGACAGATGGGTTAGTAACTGAGGGGGGGATAAAATAAAGTTATTCATTTACAAACGCAGTCAGTCGCGGGTTTGATGCGAGATATTTGTCTAGGCGGAGTTTAAATGAATCAACGGTGATGCAGTCTATAACGTTTCGGGGAAGCCCATTCCACAAGTTGACAACTCGATTGAAGAAGAAATTCTTAGATTCGTGCGAGTTAAAAGATTTACCAATAATTTTGCAACCGTTTCCCCGCGTGTAATTAGATTGGTCGATAGTGAAGTACTTACTACAGTTCATATTGTCGATGCCTTTGATGATTTTGAACACTTGAATTAAGTCGCCTCTTAATCTGCGCTGGGTTAAAGGAAATAGATTTAATTCTCTAAGACGCTCTTCGTATGGTTTGTTCTTTAGGCTAGGTATCATTTTGGTAACTCTACGTTGAACTCGTTCTAGCTTGTTTATATCTTTTTGGTAATAAGGGCACCAGGATTGAACGCAGTATTCCAGAAGAGGGCGGACTAAGGAATTGTAAAGGGTTAGGATAACTTCTTTGGATTTATGCTCAAATGACCTGCCTATAAAGCCAATTATTTTGTTTGCCTTCTTAACAACTTCTGAACATTGTTGACTCGGTTTTAGGTTACTCGATATTGTTACTCCCAGATCGGTTTCTCTGTTTACATTCTTAAGCTGAGTGCCATTCATCGAATAGTTTGCTTTCTCATTTAGGTATCCGATATGTAGTACTTTACATTTATCCGCATTGAAACTCATTTGCCAAATTTGGGCCCAACATGACAATTTATCTAGATTGTGTTGCATATCGTCAACATGTTCTTTTGAGAGTACGCTATTTGCAATTTTTGTATCGTCAGCAAATTTTGAGATTGTACAGGTGAGACCCTCATCTATGTCGTTGATGTAAATTAGAAAGAGAATTGGTCCTAGTACCGATCCCTGGGGTACCCCGCTACTTACATTGGTCCATTTTGATGCCTTACCGTTTATGACTACTCTTTGCTTTCTGTCGCTGAGCCAATTTTCTATCCATTTCAACACACCGTCTTGTATTCCATGCGCTTTTAGTTTTAGCAGTAAACGTTTGTGGGGAACTTTGTCAAAGGCCTTTTGAAAATCAAGGTATATAATATCTACAGCTTTACTCTCATCGTAGAGGTTGAGGATATCGTGGAAGAAGTCTAAGAGGTTTGTTAAACAGGAACGTTTTTTACGAAAGCCGTGTTGAGTATCTTTAAGTATGTTATTTTCCTCTAAGTGATTTACGAGTCTGTCTCGTATGACCGTTTCTAGCATTTTACATACAACTGAGGTTAAGCTAATTGGACGATAGTTACTGGATAGGGATTTGCTGCCTTTTTTGAATATCGGTGTTACGTTGGCTAGCTTCCACTGATCAGGCATAGTTCCAGACTGCAAGGATTTATTGAATAGTAATGTCAGTGGTTTAGAGAGCTCATCCTTAGCTTCCTTTAGAACTCTAGGCGAGATTGTATCAGGTCCAGGCGTTTTATTTACCTTGAGTTTATCTAAACAATTCAATACTTCTCTCTCTGTAACGGTGATATTGCTTAAAACATCTGAATTATCAATCTGAATCGGCGATGGTGTAGGGATATCACTGAGGTCTTCTGTTGTAAAAACTGATGCAAAGAAGGTATTGAGGGCATTACTCATTTGTTCTTCGTCTTTGGTGTATTCTCCATTTTCATCGACTAACGGTCCAACAGTTGAAGTAACAACTTTTTTCTTTCTGATATAACTATAGAATTCTTTCGGGTTTGTTTTACTTTGATTCGCAATATGTAACTCTAAGGTCTTTTTACTTTGCTTAATTAACTTTTTGGCTTTGCGTCGTAGCTCTACAAATTTCAGCCGTTCTTCGTCATTTTGTGAGGATTTTAATCTATCATTAGCAAATTTTTTAGCAAGCAGGCAGTTTGAAATATCTTTATTCCACCATTTGGGCTTATTATTATGGCCTGGACGCCGAGTTTTCGATGGTATGCAGTCTTGCACTGCTTTTAGGTAAGTGGCTTCGAATAACTTCCAAGATGTATTTATGTCGTTATTGTGAATTAAAAAGCTCCAGTCAGTTTCTTTAAACATAGCTCTAAGTTTATGGAAGTTTGCTTTCTTGAAATTAGGGACTTTTTCGATGCTACTATTTGGTTCGTTACTAGTAAACTTTAAAGTGAAAGTTATCGTATGATGGTCGCTGTTACTGAATTCATCACCAACATTCAAATTCTCTATTAATTCTTCTTTTGTTGCAAGTACAATGTCAAGAACGTTATTACCACGGGTCGGCGTTCCAACAAATTGATAAAGCGAACTCTCTTGCAAGTTCGTATACAAGTCATGTCCGGAGTGTGAAGTAAGAGTATCGCCCCCCTTGGTCACAGGTAAATTAAAGTCACCAAAAATTACGGTATCTTGTGAGTTACTTACATCTGCAATTTGTTCGTAAATTTCTCGGTCAGTTTGCACTGATTGAGCTGGAGGTCTGTATATTAATGCAAGTATTATTTTGGTACCTTTATTATTCTTTATTAGCACAAAAGATGTGTCGACGTTCACAATTTGAGGTTTTGACAAGAGGGTAGGGTTAAGACTTTCTTTGATATAAAGTAAAACGCCACCTCCATTTCGATTTATTCGGCTTTTCTCAAACATTACATAACCGGGAAGTGAATACTCTGCTAAAAAGTCTCTATCTTCTGTATTGAGCCAAGATTCTGTTATGCCAATCACATCATAATTTTCTGTAAACACTAGCTCCTCTAAATCTGAAAATTTATTGCGTATGCTACGAGCGTTTGCATAGAAAACCTTTAAATTTGTTATTTTAGAACTCACGGAACGCGCTTTAATAATATTTTTGGTTCTTGTCGGATCTACATTTATGTTCATGGCTCCTATGTCATCTGCATAGGAGGCTAAGTTTATTTGGGGCGTATTGGGTGTAGTTATATCGTGTATGTACAGATTCAAGAGTGCGGGCGATAGGACGGATCCTTGTGGGACTCCATTTGGAAAGTTTCTGATTTTAGATGACTGACCGGCAAAAGATACGTGTGCACATCTACCTGCTAGGAAGTTGGCCAGCCACCTCATGAAGTCAAAATATCTTGTGAATTTCCAGCTCTAAAGGATAATATTCTATAATGTACAGTAAAGCTGTTTGCAATGATTGTCCCTTAAATTGAAAGGGTGCTAGAGTCTCAAATTCAAGTTTTGTTGGAGTCCAAATATCAGGACATGCTTTGCTTATCTTGTCCCATCGTTCGTTTTCTGTTCTCCTATACTTGTGTTCAGGGTTATTTGTCCTTTGTGTATGATTTGTGTATGTGCTGCTGACATATCTGATGACATTATATATTGCATTAGTTCGTGACAAACTATACATTGATCAAACACACATATGCTCACTTCCAATCACACACAAACACGAACATAAGCCTGCACCTCGGGCAGCAAAGTAAAAACCTCTCCTTAAATCAATAATCTCTTGGTTGCACCCTTCTTACCTTTATGTTAATTTGAATACGAAGTAATAACGCGTCCACATTCTTACTGTTAACACTACAGTCGTTCCATGGGTCAGGATGTCAATCGAGGGACTTATTCCTTTTATATATATATTTTTTTTTGTCTATGTGATTGAGGGAGGCAAAAGGCATAACTGCATATATCGAGTGCCTCCCCCATAGTTGAAAGAGTGACAGGGCCAAAATCAAGGGACGTTCGAGCCAAAATGCCTGGACACACGGAGTTTGAAGCAATTTAAGTCATAGGAAGAGGGAAAGACTGATTCTGGGAGAGAGTTCCAGAGCTCAGCTGTTGAGTAGAAGAAAGTTTGAGAGTAACGTTTCACTCTTGGGTTGGAGAGTTGCACAGAGTAGGGTTGGGATTGAGTTCCAAGACGGGTACCACGTGCCCTACGTAAAGGAGGTGGTATGCACTGGGATAGCTCTGAGGAACACTGATTATTATAGTAGCGATAGAATAGCGAGAGAGATGCAACATTGTGGCGGAGAGAGAAAGATTGCAGAGAGTTGGTGAGTGGACGGGAGTTAATGATACGAAAGGCCTTCCTTTCAACTTTGTCTAGGAGAGCGGTGTGAGAGGAACCTCCCCACACATGTGAACAATACTCAATACAAGGGCGCACTATGCCCCTGTACAGAGCAAGAAGCTGTGCAGGGGAAAAGAACCCCCTAAGGCGGTTGAGCACACCCAGCTTCTGGGAGGCTGCCTTAGCAAGACTGGTAATATGGTCCTTCCAAATGAGAGCAGAAGAAAAAGAGACACCAAGAATATTGAGAGAAGATGAAGGGTTGATTTTTGTATTGTTGAAGAATAAGGGATAGTCCGCTGGGAGATCCTGATGGGTAGATAGATGGAGAAATTGGGTTTTGGAAGCATTAAACCTTATTTAGCGGCGAGCAACATAAGTCGAGTTAAATAAAGCTGGACTATGTGGCGGCGCTCGACATAACTCGAGTGGCAATTTCAGCACGTAATGTGGCTGAGAGAGAGAGACAAGTGGTGGCAGGAGACTAGCGAGCGTATGACTGCTCCAGACCACCGCGGCGAACCTACTGACACAAATCTCAGCTCCCTCCTCCCTCTCTCACTCGCTACATACTCAATTATGTACTGAAAGTACCGAATTACCTGCTTTTGCACTCGCGTTGCACGGTTATTGCAAGAAAACTATCCATCATACAAGGATCGTTATGGTGTCATTCGAAAGCTCTGTTTATGCCCTTTCAGGGATAGGTACTTGTTTTACGTTCTGGGTCTTATTTAGGCATGAAAATGATCACGTAAACAGCCCTATTTTGGCTAAAAACACCCCGCTGTGCGGTACACATAAATAAACCGCATAGGCCGCTCGTAAGGTGTTAAAGTTAACAAGGTTTTCTCTGCCCCAATTGGAAATAGTATTTAGATCAGAATTTAAGAGTTCTATGGCTTCATTACGTTTGTCGTTGAGGGATTGCTGGCTGGGGCGTTCTGAAAAACTAATGGAGTAGTGTAAGGTTGAGTCGTCTGCGTATGAATGGATGGGAATTAACACCTTACGAGCGGCCTATGCGGTTTATTTATGTGTACCGCACAGCGGGGTGTTTTTAGCCAAAATAGGGCTGTTTACGTGATCATTTTCATGCCTAAATAAGACCCAGAACGTAAAACAAGTACCTATCCCTGAAAGGGCATAAACAGAGCTTTCGAATGACACCATAACGATCCTTGTATGATGGATAGTTTTCTTGCAATAACCGTGCAACGCGAGTGCAAAAAGCAGGTAATTCGGTACTTTCAGTACATAATTGAGTATGTAGCGAGTGAGAGAGGAGGAGGGAGCTGAGATTTGTGTCAGTAGGTTCGCCGCGGTGGTCTGGAGCAGTCATACGCTCGCTAGTCTCCTGCCACCACTTGTCTCTCTCTCTCAGCCACATTACGTGCTGAAATTGCCACTCGAGTTATGTCGAGCGCCGCCACATAGTCCAGCTTTATTTAACTCGACTTATGTTGCTCGCCGCTAAATAAGGGTTAAGGTACAGTTAAGGAGATCATTTATAAAAATTAGAAAGAGAATAGGAGATAGGACAGAGCCCTGAGGAACACTGGAGTTTATAGGGTGAGGAAGTGAACAATGGCCGTCCACAACCGTGGCTATGGAACGGCCGGAAAGGAAATTAGAGACAAAGGCACAGATGGAGGGATAGAAACCGAAGGAGGGTAGTTTAGAAATTAAAGATTTATGCCAGACTCTATCGAAGGCTTTCGATATGTCTAGTGCAATAGAAAAAGTTTCACCGAAGTCCCGAAAGGAGGATGACCAAGAGTTAGTAAGGTATGAAAGAAGATCACCAGTAGAGCGACCCTTAAGGAAGCCATACTGGCGATCTGAGAGCAGATTATGAGAAGAGAAATGCTTAAGAAATTTGGAAGCAAGAATAGTTTCAAAAACTTTTGAAAGACAAGAGATAAGAGCAATTGGACGATAGTTGGAGGGTTGAGAGCGGTCACCCTTCTTTGGGACAGGTTGAATGTGAGCAAACTTCCAGCATGAAGGGAAGACGTTAGAGGATAGACAGAGACGAAAGAGTTTGCCTAGGCAGCACGGAAGCACAGTTTTTGAGAACAACAGGAGGAACACCGTCCGGACCGTACGCCTTATTAGTGTTAAGCCCAGAGAGGGTAGAAAGTACATCTTTAGAAGAGATTAGGATATTAGGCATAAGTAAGAGAGAGGAGGGCGGAGAGGGAGGAATAGCACCGGAATCATCCAAGGTGGAGTTTCTAGCAAAAGTTTGAGCGAAGAGTTTAGCTTTGTCAGAGGAAGAAGTGATGGTTGTGCCATCAGAGTGGGAAAGGGGAGGGAAAGACGAGGAAGAGAAATTGTTGGAGAGGTTTTTGGCTAGATGCCAGAAAGCTTGGGAAGAGCTAGAGTTGGATAGTTCAGTGCATTTATTATTGATGAAAGAGTGTTTGGCAAGTCGAAGAACAGATTTGGCTTGATTCCGGGCAGAAACATATGAAGAATGAGAGTCTTGAGTTTTAAGGCGTCGGTACCGTTTGAATGCTTCCTCCTTATTGCGGACAGCAGTAGAACAGGCGTGAGTAAACCAAGATTTTTTAGCATTAGTCTGAGAGAAAGAGAATGGAATGTATGCTTCCATGCCCGATAGGATTACCTCGGTAATGCGTTCAGCACTCTCCGAGGGTCCTCGGCCATGGAAGCAGAAATCAATCCATGGGAAATCAAAGAAGTACTGCCGAAGAGCCTCCCAGTCGGCAGCGCCAAAGTGCCACAAGCGCCGCCGGCTAGGAGGATCGGGTGGCTGTACTGGAGAGATAGGACAGGTGACAGAGATAAGTTTATGGTCGGAGGAGCCCAAAGGAGAGAAAAGATCGACAGTATAAGAAGAAGGGTTAGAAGTTAGAAACAGGTCAAGAATGTTGGGCCGATCTCCGATGCGATCCGGGATACGGGTGGGTTGCTGAACTAATTGCTCT
This sequence comes from Paralithodes platypus, assembly GCA_032716605.1. Lineage (NCBI taxonomy): Eukaryota > Metazoa > Arthropoda > Malacostraca > Decapoda > Lithodidae > Paralithodes > Paralithodes platypus. The sequence continues at coordinate 20,517,916 of CM064524.1, forward strand.
AGGTCATTTAGGATAGAAAAGACGTAGGCTTGTTCACCAGGTGGATCAGTAGTGTGAGAGGAGAGCCAATGGCGGTGGTGAACGTTGAAATCTCCTAAGATGGAGATTTCTGAGAAAGGAGAAATGGATAGAATGTGTTCCACTGTAGAGTTTAGATAGTCAAAGAATTTGGGAAAGTTGGTAGAGTTAGGGGAAAGATAGACAGCACAGAAATATTTAGTAAGAGAATGACAGGAAAGTTTGAGCCATAAAGTTGAGAATTCAGAGGAGTCGAAATCGGGATATTATTTTAATCTTTAAATTAATTAAATTATGCATCACAGATCTTCATTAGGTATTTTGAAGTTATATAATAGCCAAAACAATGCTATTTCATGTTGATTTTCCTTCATTCCTTTTCATGGATATACAATCGTTGTCATGTACTTAACCATTTACCTATCTTGATGGTATAATCGTTAAAGTGTTTAAGATCTGTATGTGGTAACCCTGGTTCGAATCCCAAGAAGATCACACGCTTTCATTGATTTCATTTGGAGGGGTTTGGTGTTGGGTGTGAAATAAATAAATTTGATTATTCATTCAAGTCTTCAAACAAAATTACTGGGATTTGCCACCTTGCCATGGGTGTTGTGTAAGATGGTTCCAGAGTGAGAAGATAATATTATGGAAACCAGAGGGACACACAACCTACCTTCACTGACACCGGAGCCACACTGACCCTGATGGTATGTAATGTACACTCACGCGTACTAAAAGTTGCTCAGGGGTGGGTCCTTCCTACCCCTACGCCACCCTGGGCAGGTAGAGGGGGGGAGTCGGGTCCAAGTCTACCCCCACCTTCCACCCCCAAACTATCCCCAACTCCCCCACCTTCCTTCTCTAGCTGGCAGTTAGTGATTAGCGACGAGTGCTCTCTCTCTCTCAACACGCTGACTACAAGGTCAGTTCATTCAAGCTTTAAAAATATGTAATGGGTTTGATAATGTGTATCATAGCAAAATGTTCAGCCTCAATATGAATAAAATACGGAACCATGGCTGGCAGTTAGAATTGAAAAGGTTCAGCACTAGTATTTGTGGAAACTGTTTCCCATTTAGCCCTTTCACGCTCATATGACGCAGAGGTTGCCAGATTAGCAATAAGAAATAGAGTTCTCTCACTCTTATAATTACCTCTCCAAAATTAGTTTTCTGCCCACAGCTAACTGAAAGACAACTGCAGAGGTTGAAGTAACTAAACTAATGATTTATAAATACCTCTGGTGGTAACAAAGGCTTTAAAGTATCCCCAATAGGCTCAAAATCGCGTCATATGTCAGAGAGCGTTAAGATATGTTTTACCTGGAACATACTTTCCTCAGAAGTTGTAAACATGTCCTCAGTTGAACAGTTCAAGAAGACATAATAGATAGTATTTTGCACACTCAGTAAGGAGTGTAGTGCACTGATAAATGTCTCTCCTTCCACTTCGAATATTTCCCCGAAATGGACCGGAATGGTTTTGAGATACTAACTATTCCTTGTAACTCCTTGTAACTATCGCATAGCAATCCCTTTCTACAACCAAGATTTAACGGGTCTGAATGGGGTATATTTCCCTTCATTAGTGTGTGTGATGAATGTTGCCTGCATTCGATACACATAGAGGAGAGTTGATGGTAAAACTGTCAATTAATCCTATTCCTTATTTGGGGGTTTGTAGAGGTGAGAGGCTGGGATCACAGATAGAGACAAAAAAGGGTAAAGTGAGAAGGTGAGCCCTGCTACTCAAGGGATCTATACTCAAACCTTACTAAAAGTTAACACCGACTTTGATAGTAATTTGTATCGAGCTCTACATTTACATGATTGAAGAAAAAAAAAGTGTATAGGCAACATAGAATTAAATGCAGACCGTTTATAGTATGTATGGTTTTAAATAAATGGGAGAAACTGATTCAGATGATAAACGAAACAATCAATAACAGTCGCAACACTATTCCAGCCTATCTTTGCCTGTAGTTCTTTGCTTTTATGTTATAAAAGCCCGACTGTGTAAATAATTTGAAAACCTAGGAGTAAATCGTAGAGGGCACGTTGATGTGTATTGCAATAATGGTGAACATAATTACCTGAATACTGTATGACATTTGATTTAATTACGGTATTATTACTGTATATTGAAATCACATTGAGTCTTGATCGTAGAAAGTAGCACAATGAGAGAGAGAGAGAGAGAGAGAGAGGCACAAGACCACTACATCTAAGATACGTGTAACCCACGTTGTGTATAGCAACTCATATTGAGAATACAATTATACAGTATATTGTATTAATACATTCCTAATCAATGTTAAATGTCGGCCATTGTAAGGATGTGCAATGATGGTTTAACAATAATTTGTAATACATGAGAACAGTCGTCGCTAATCACTAACTGCCAGCTAGAGAAGGAAGGTGGGGGAGTTGGGGATAGTTTGGGGGTGGAAGGTGAGGTAGACTTGGACCCGACTCCCCCCCTCCACCTGCTCAGGGTGGAGATAGGGTAGGAAGAACCCACCCCTGAGCAAATTTTAGTACGTGTGAGTGTACATAATATATATACATGTGTGTGTGTTTGTTACTATTCCATATACTTATCTAGGATAATAATCGTGTTTATTGTAACTTTATATATTTGTATTGGTTCATTTAAGGGGAGACTTCCATTAGAGGATATTTTTTCTAGCCCCCTTTCTCCCCCATGGTTAGTCCCATTGTTTTTTTTAATTTTAAGACGTTTACCCCATTACCTTGGCGATTTTAAGAACTGTCTACCCATTTATGTCAATTATCAAGATCTTTCGGGCTATTTAGGTGTCGATTTTTACCTGGCGAGCGATAGCGAGCCTGTATTTTAAAAGGAACCGGCCTTCGGAGGGAACATTTTTCTAAGGGATAATGTAAAAATATATCTTGAAAGGGGGTCTAGGGAGTGTAATTTCAAGCTTGATGGAGGTCTAGGGAACAAATTAAATACCTCCCCATAATCCCCCTAAATCATAACATTTTCGGGGGAAATGTGTGGATTGTCTTCAGATAATCTGGTTGTATCTCATGTTTGTTCTTTGTTTGCACGAAACTTAATAATTAAATTGATATGTTATATATTTAATAGGAAACATAAGGGAAGAACTTTTAAGATTCGTTTTAAACTGTAAACTGGGATGTATTGTCTGTAAGGATACAATCTCGCTCAAGTTGACGAAGACTCTCTGAGATACAGCCGGCGGTTGCCATCTCTCATGAGCAAGGAGATGGGATATTTTCACTGAGAATATAAGTCTAGGAAGCGGGATAATACGAGCCAAAAGCTCAAATCCTCTATCCTACACTTACCAGTATAAATACACACACACACACACACACCAACACACTCACACACACGTGCTCTCTCTGTCTTTTTTCCCGTCTCTTTTCGTGTTGATTAAAATATTGAATGTGACAACAACGTAACATTTTCTTTCCGAGTTAAGCCAGTGTAGCTGTGTGTTTAGCTTAAGGAGAGAGAGAGAGAGAGAGAGAGAGAGAGAGAGAGAGAGAGAGAGAGAGAGTACAAAGGAGTACAAAGGAGTACAAAGGAGTACAAAGAAATCAAGCCACAACAGATCTAGTGACCCTTCTAGGTTGCTTGTCCTCCAAAACACTGAGGATCAAGTGTCCAAACAGTGGTTTAGAGTGGGTAAGGGAACATTGGAAAGGGAATTACTGCCCTGGAACTAATGTCCGTGGCAGGATTAGGAAGTTAGTAGAGGACAGATAGGTTAGTAACTGAGGGGGGGATAAAATAAAGTTATTCATTTACAATCGCAGTCAGTCGCGGGTTTGATGCGAGATATTTGTCTACGCGGAGTTTAAATGAATCAACGGTGATGCAGTCTATAACGTTTCGGGGAAGCCCATTCCACAAGTTGACAACTCGATTGAAGAAGAAATTCTTAGATTCGTGCGAGTTAACCCTTCCTACCCGGTCTGCCTTAGGTAAGGACAGCACGAAAGAAGGGCCGCTGCCCGGTATGCCTTATCTAAGGCATGAGCTTAATAGCCTAATTAAGCTTGGTCCGAACGCCGTGCGTACGACGTATGTCAACAAACCCAAGCGTTCGTCACCGCACTTCCGAAAACAAGAAGGAGAAGACTCCTCAATGTTATTGTTCTGACGTCATGACGAAATTAGTGTCTAAAAAGCCCCCATATTGGCAACATCTCTGCAATATTGGCTCCACTGAAATCGTCATCACAACTGAACCAGTTGACTTACAGAGCTCTACTCAATGCCAAAATACAGATTGAAAACCGCACTACGATTATAGATGAGTGGCAAAGTTCTAGCAGTGAAAATAAACATTAATACGGTAGCCTAGGCCTAGACGTTTTTCAGCCATATCGCCCGGGTAGGGGCGACCGTCATTTGGTAAGACAGCCCGGGGAGGAAGGGTTAAAAGATTTACCAATAATTTTGCAACCGTTTCCCCGCGTGTAATTAGATTGGTCAATAGTGAAGTACTTACTACAGTTCATATTGTCGATGCCTTTGATGATTTTGAACACTTGAATTAAGTCACCTCTTAATCTGCGCTGGGTTAAAGGAAATAGATTTAATTCTCTAAGACGCTCTTCGTATGGTTTGTTCTTTAGGCTAGGTATCATTTTGGTAACTCTACGTTGAACTCGTTCTAGCTTGTTTATATCTTTTTGGTAATAAGGGTACCAGGATTGAACGCAGTATTCCAGAAGAGGGCGGACTATGGAATTGTAAAGGGTTAGGATAACTTCTTTGGATTTATGCTCAAATGACCTGCCTATAAAGCCAATTATTTTGTTTGCCTTCTTAACAACTTCTGAACATTGTTGATCGGTTTTAGGTTACTCGATATTGTTACTCCCAGATCGGTTTCTCTGTTTACTTTCTTAAGCTGAGTGCCATTCATCAAATAGTTTGCTTTCTCATTTAGGTATCCGATATGTAGTACTTTACATTTATCCGCATTGAAACTCATTTGCCAAATTTGGGCCCAACATGACAATTTATCTAGATTGTGTTGCATATCGTCAACTTGTTCTTTTGAGAGTACGCTATTTGCAATTTTTGTATCGTCAGCAAATTTTGAGATTGTACAGGTGAGACCCTCATCTATGTCGTTGATGTAAATTAGAAAGAGAATTGGTCCTAGTACCGATCCCTTGGGTACCCCGCTACTTACATTGGTCCATTTAGATGCCTTACCGTTTATGACTACTCTTTGCTTTCTGTTGCTGAGCCAATTTTCTATCCATTTCAACACACCGTCTTGTATTCCATGCACTTTTAGTTTTAGCAGGAAACGTTTGTGGGGAACTTTGTCAAAGGCCTTTTGAAAATCAAGGTATATAATATCTACAGCTTTACTCTCATCGTAGAGGTTGAGGATATCGTGGAAGAAGTCTAAGAGGTTTGTTAAACAGGAACGTTTTTTTTACGAAAGCCGTGTTGAGTATCTTTAAGTATGTTATTTTCCTCTAAGTGATTTACGAGTCTGTCTCGTATGACCGTTTCTAGCATTTTACATACAACTGAGGTTAAGCTAATTGGACGATAGTTACTGGGTAGGGATTTGCTGTCTTTTTTTAATATCGGTGTTACGTTAGCTAGCTTCCACTGATCAGGCATAGTTCCAGACTGCAAGGATTTATTGAATAGTAATGTCAGTGGTTTGGAGAGCTCATCCTTAGCTTCCTTTAGAACTCTAGGCGAGATTGTATCAGGTCCAGGCGTTTTATATACCTTGAGTATATCTAAACAATTCAATACTTCTCTCTCTGTAACGGTGATATTGCTTAGAACATCTGAATTATCAATCTGAATCGGCGATGATGTACGGATATCAGTGAGGTCTTCTGTTGTAAAAACTGATGCAAAGAAGGTATTGAGGGCATTTCTCATTTGTACTTCGTCTTTGGTGTATTCTCCATTTTCATCGACTAACGGTCCAACAGTTGAAGTAACTACTTTTTTCTTTCCGATATAACTATAGAATTCTTTCGGGTTTGTTTTACTTTGATTCGCAGTATGTAACTTTAAGGTCTTTTTACTTTGCTTAATTAACTTTTTGGCTTTGCGTCGTAGCTCTACAAATTTCACCCGTTCTTCGTAATTTTGTGAGGATTTTAATCTATCATTAGCAAATTTTTTTGCAAGCAGGCAGTTTGAAATATCTTTATTCCACCATTTGGGATTATTATTATGGCCTGGACGCCGTATTTTCGATGGTATGCAGTCTTGCACTGGTTTTAGGTAAGTGGTTTCGAATAACTTCCAAGATGTATTTATGTCGTTATTGTTAATTAAAAATCTAAGTTTATGGAAGTTTGCTTTCTTGAAATTAGGGACTTTTTCGATGCTACTATTTGGTTCGTTACTAGTAAACTTTAAAGTGAAAGTTATCGTACGATGGTCGCTGTTACTGAATTCATCACCAACATTCAAATTCTCTATCAATTCTTCTTTTGTTGCAAGTACAATGTCAAGAACGTTATTACCACGGGTCGGCGTTCGAATAAATTGATAAAGCGAACTCTCTTGCAAGTTCGTATACAAGTCATGTCCGGAGTGTGAAGTAAGAGTATCGCCCCACTTGGTCACAGGTAAATTAAAGTCGCCAAAAATAACGGTATCTTGTGAGTTACTTACATCTGCAATTTGTTCGTAAATTTCTCGGTCAGTTTGCACTGATTGAGCTGGAGGTCTGTATATTAACGCAAGTTTTATTTGTGTACCTTTATTATTCTTTATTAGCACAAAAGATGTGTCGACGTTCACAATTTGAGGTTTTGACAAGAGGGTAGGGTTAAGACTTTCTTTGATATAAAGTAAAACGCCACCTCCATTTCGATTTATTCGGCTTTTCTCAAACATTACATAACCGGGAAGTGAATACTCTGCTAAAAAGTCTCTATCTTCTGTATTGAGCCAAGATTCTGTTATGCCAATCACATCATAATTTTCTGTAAACACTAGCTCCTCTAAATCTGAAAATTTAATGCGTATGCTACGAGCGTTTGCATAGAAAACCTTTAAATTTGTTATTTTAGAACTCGCGGAACGCTCTTTAATAATATTTTTGGTTCTTGTCGGATCTACATTTATGTTCATGGCTGTCCTCGGTCCTCGCTGTCTTCGGTCCTTATCGCTGGTGGTAGAGAGAGAGAGAGAGGGGAGGGGAGGGGAGACTTAAGTAAATTAAATGAAGAGAACGCCATAGAAAACTCGTGAGATGCCACTCACACACACACACACACATCCACGTGCCTCTAATAAAAGTCAAGCTGGGTCAAAACAAACCTTTTCCTCGTCAAGTGAAATTAAAATTGTCCCTCGATGATTAACGAGATTGATTAATTGACACGGTAATTTGAGCCTCGAAGTGATCCATTATTATCGCAGCTCCATTTGCAAGTCCTCAAATATTAATCACCTGAAATTTTGAATGATAGGGGTTAGGTGAATTTGGTCAGCCGTTTGCCTGCCGAATATGAGCGTCAAACATATTTTGTTTTTCTTTTTTACAATCTGTTATAGTCTATTCGCTGTAAGTAGGTGAGAAATCATGACCTCCAACCTCTGTAACTAAAAAACGACTAGAGTAATCAAGCTAATATGTCTACCATTTGGGAAGAGTCAGTCAAGGAATAGATGTGGAAAATTACAGCCAATTTGCATTAGCTCTTATTGAGTTACAGAGGATAAATCTCATGATTTCTCGCCTACTTACAGTGAATAGACTATAGTATAGAGCAGTTTGTACTGCTCTCTCTCTCTCTCCCTTAATGGTGACTAATCATCATAGACTCCAGTGACTGGTGGTGTCCTTCAGGGGTAAGAGTTGGGACAGATTTTGTTCATAATATACATCAATGAAATTAACAATGGTATCAATAATATAGTTTCTAAATTCGCGGATGACACTAAGACAGGAAATGCAGTAATTTCGGAAAGCGATAGAATCAGTCTACAAACAGATTTAAATACAATCACAGACTGGTCGGAGAATTGGCAAATGCCCTTTAATGTAAACAAATGCCAGATTTTTGTTTTGTTTTTCTATATTCCAACTACTTTCTCTCGGGCATAGGCTGAGAGCCTTTACACTACACCGCTGAACATGGTGAGGCCCGTGAGGTCTTGTTCCAGTCTAGGGAGTGAGACATGCGAAGCACCCCGGCTCGAAGCAACTCCATCTCTGAAGCCGCTTCGCCTCTGCGTTTCACCGTCTCATCCCCCACACTCAGACCCTCTCTCTCACAATGCCACCTATTGAGCAACTAACTCAATTGGCATTGCCCCCCTGTAACACATTTTTAATATGGGAATATTCATACAATGCTATTTAATCAGGGAACAATGAGGGTATTATTTTGGCATATCGGTGTGCTGTGGTAATGCACTGACACTAGGTACAGCACAAATTCCATCCCAATAATATCTTCCCATTGACGTATTGGGATTCGAACCCGGGTCCATTGGATTACCAGTCCAGTGGCAAGACTACTCTGCCACACCTCCCCTAAATATTGCAAATAGGCTCTTAAAACAATGAATATGAATATTACATGAAGACTAAATTAATAGCTTAGCACAGGTAAAAGACCTAGGCGTGCTTATAAATGAAAACCTAAAATATTTAAACCAATGCACGTCAGCAGCTAACAAAGCAAACTGAGTATTAGGCTTAATCAGAAGGAATGTTCATTATCACAGCAGAGACATAGTTATGCCATTATATATAAGTATAGTGAGACCGCATCTAGAATACGCTGTGCAGTTCTGATCTCCCTACCTCATAAAGGCCATTGTAAAGCTGGAAACTGTCCAGCGAAGAGCAACTAAATTGATCCCTTCTCTAAGAAATTAACATTGAAAAGACTAAGAGAACTCAATCTATTTTAACTTATGAAACAGAGGATAAGAGGACAACAGATTGAGTGTTTTATGATTTTAAAAGGATTCAGTTACATTAACCCCGATAAACTATTTAAGATAGCCAAAGAGAGTTCTACATGAGGAAACAAGTTAACAATAATAGGCAAGAAAGCAAGCCTGGGTACAAAAACAAACAAAAACAATCTTCACTTAAAGTATAATTAGTGAGTGTAATAAGCTCCCAAATAAAGTAATATATTGTGTCTCAATAGATGCATTCAAAGAAAGTCTAGACTCGTACCACAGAGAAATAGGGATGAAGTAGGTAATAACCAATGATAGAACGATGTGCTAGTAATGAACACTGGTTCCAGTTGAAGAGAGCAAACTGTGAAAAAACATAAAACATCTATATATATATATATATAATTTATATATGTATATATATTGTACTACAGGTGAAGGTGGGCATGCAATTTCCTTTCCGTTTCTAACGTTCTATAAAGTCCTTCAGGCGGTTTCCAAGATCTGCAAGGCTACTCACTTCCAACTGTCTTCATGTAAGGCAATTGCCGGGAGTGAGTGGTGGGTGCAGAGAGAGCCTTCTTCTTTGCTATCCTTTCCTTCCACTGTCCCTTACTCTTGGGCTAGCTATCTCCATTAGAATTAAGTCCTGACCACCTCGCTGGGATCACAAGGTCTGTGTGGTCAGTGTATCTATGTAAATATAATTATATAAATTTCTCTCCATATTCTCTCACAACTAAGTGACTTAATGTATTCCTCCCATGGGTCCTTTTATTAGGTTACCCACCAGAGAGAGAGAGAGAGAGAGAGAGAAAATGATGGCGGGAGTGAGGTAGGTAGGTAGGGATGTAGGTAGGTAGATAGGTAGGGAGTGAGGTAGGTAGGTAGGGATGTAGGTAGGTAGATAGGTAGGGAGGGAGGTATAGGTAGGTAGGGATGTAGGTAGGTAGATAGGTAGGGAGGGAGGTATAGGTAGGTAGGGATGTAGGTAGGTAGATAGGTAGGGAGTGAGGTAGGTAGGTAGGGATGTAGGTAGGTAGATAGGTAGGGAGGGAGGTATAGGTAGGTAGGGATGTAGGTAGGTAGATAGGTAGGGAGGGAGGTATAGGTAGGTAGGGATGTAGGTAGGTAGATAGGGAGGGAGGGAGGTATAGGTAGCGTTAATATAAACGAACGTAAATAGACAGACAGAAAAGTCCATTTGTGTCTTTGTCCAGCCCCCACTCTACAGTAATGTCATTGTTAGTTTTACCGGTGAGACTGGAGGGAGTTTTATTTGTATATTTCTGATCCTCTTCTCTGCCCCTACCTGCATCACTTCTCTCTCATTCCTCTCGCTTGCATATATTATTGATACCTATACTTCTATCTATCTATCTATTTGTATATATATTTATCTCGCTAGCTTCTTCTCCTTATCTATATATATTTTTTATCTATCTATCTATCTATCTATCTATCTGGCTATCTATCTAAGAAAATGGTTGTCCTGTATATGGTGATTTACTTGACAATATGACATCTTCCAGGAAACTGTTTAAGAACGCATTAAAATATATTAAAAATAATAAAATCAATATTAGAAATGATAAATTAGCTGAGTCTTTAAGCAATAAAAGATATAATGCATTCTGGAAAGAAGTCAGGAAAACTAAAAATAATAAGTGTTATTTAAATGTTAAAATTGAAGGTGAATGTGACTCCAGTAAAATTGCTGAGAAATTTTCGCAGAATTTTAAAAACGTTTTTGATGACAGCAAATGCCAGAAAAGAGATAAATATGAACTTATAAGAGACAAGTTAAATGTACATGTGCAAAGAGGCAAATTATTGGGAGTTATCAACACCAAGGATGTTTGTTTGGCATTATCTGAGCTAAATTGGGTCATTGGCCATGATAACATTCATTCTAATCATGTGAAGTTTTGTTCTGAAAGCGCGGTAAGACTAATTGCTAAAATGTTTTCATCATTTATTGCACATGGACATTTGCCTGATGAGATGACGTCCGGACTTATTTTGCCCCTTATTAAAGATAAATATAAAGATCAAAGCTCCTTGGATAATTATAGACCTATTATATCATCGCCAGTTTTCTTAAAATTATTTGAATATTGCTTAAAATATAAAATTTTGCATTATGTGAACTTTAATGAGAGGCAGCATGGGTTTAGGGCTAATCACTCTACATCCTCAGCGTGCTTGATTTTTAAAGAAACAATTTTAAGATACAGATTAGAAGACTCAAATGTTTATACAGCTTTCATTGATTTTAAAAAAAGCTTTTGATAAAGTTAATCATTTCACATTAATAAGTAAACTTATTGAAGCAGGTATTCCACACTTTTATGCGAACATAATATTATATCTTTATAGAAATCAACTGGTTGCTACTAAGCATAAAGACTCAATATCAAAACCCTGGAAAATAATGAATGGAGTAAGACAGGGAGGAGTCTTGTCTCCGATATTATTTAATCTTTATATAGATAAGCTGATTGAAAAAGTGTCTAAATGTAAAAAGGGGTGCACACTAGGAAATATATCCAGTAATATTAGTGCTTACGCTGACGATATTGTTTTATTAGCACCATCGTCATCGGGATTACAGTTTTTACTGAATATGCTTGGAAATGAAGCAAAAGAAATTGATATTGACATTAATATTAATAAATCATCATGCATGTATTTCAAAGACAATAAAGATAAAAACTTAAAGCCAAAGTTGATGCTATGTGGAGAGATATTGAATGTTGTTAATGAACAAAAGTATCTAGGGTTTATAATAGATGATAATTTAAATAATGACAAAGACGTAATTAGGTGTCGTAACAAGTTTTATAATGAATTTAATTGTATTTTACGTAAATTTTCTAATGTTAATGTTAGGGTTTTTACTCAGTTGTTCCAAAGTTACTGCTCAAGTTTTTATGGTTCTGAATTATGGTTTTATAACAAAAAGTGCAAACTTCCTCTTAAGCAATTTGCAATTGGTTACCACAAAGCAATAAAGAAAATGCTGAAATTAAAATATTGGGAAAGTAATCATCATGCATGTGAATTGGCTGGACTAATGACATTTAATCATTTAATGAATTGGTTAAAAATTAGATTTGCTCACAAATGTCTCCTAAAACCTTGCAAGTTTTTACAGAAATGTTTATTAAACCTTGATGAATACCTATCGTTAGGAAAGGAAGTTAACCATATCCTATTACATGAATATGACGTATCAGATTTGAAAACTAATGATATAAATGCTATCAAGTCAAGAATTATGTTTGTACAAAACCATGAACCTAGAATGCGGTAATGTATGAGGTTACTGTTATCTCTATTGTATATATGTAAAAAGTTAATTGTGTTGCCTTTTATGAAATAAAGATTTGAGTCTGAATCTATCTGTATATATGTAAAATGTTACCATGTAACCTTTTATGAAATAAAGAATTAACTAACTAACTATCTATCTATCTATTCATCCATCCATCCATCCATCCATCTACCTATCTATCTATCTATATATATATATCTATCTATATTTATAGAAATCCACTGGTTGCTACTAAGCATAAAGACTCAATATCAAAACCCTGGAAAATAATGAATGGAGTAAGACAGGAAGGAGTCTTGTCTCCGAAAATAGTTAATCTTTATACAGATTAGCTGATTGAAAGAGTGTCTGAATGTAAAAAGGGGTGCACACTAGGAAATACAGTATATCAAGTAATAATTTTACTTACGCTGACGATATTGTTGTATTGGCATCATCGTCATCGGGATTACAGTATTTACTAAATATACTGTATTGAAAATGAAGCAAAATAAATTGATATTGACATTAATATTAATAAATCATCATGTATGTATTTCAAAGACAATAAACATAAGAACTTAGAGCCAAAGTTGATGCTATGTGGAGAGACATTGAATGTTGTTAATGAACAAAAGTATCTAGGGTTTATAATAGATGATAATTTAGATAATGACAAAGATGTAATTAGGTCTCGCAACAAGTTTTATAATGAATTTAATTGTATTTTACGTATATTTTCTATTGTTAATGTTAGGGTTTTTACTCAGTTGTTTCAGAGTTACTGCTCAAGTTGTTATGGTTCTTAATTATGGTTTTATAACAAAAGTGCAAACTTCCTCTTAAGCGGTTTGCAATTGGTTACCACAAAGCAATGAAGAAAATGCTGAAATTAAAATATTGGGAAAGTAATCATCATGCATGTGAATTGGCTGGACATTTAACACCTTACGAGCGGCCTATGCGGTTTATTTATATGTACCGCCCAGCGGGGTGTTTTTACCCAAAATAGGGCTGTTTACGTGATCATTTTCATGCCTAAATAAGACCCAGAGCGTAAAACAAGTATCTATCCCTGAAAGGGCATAAACAGAGCTTTCCAATGACACCATAACGATCCTTTGATGATGGCTAGTTTTCTTGCAACAACCGTGCAACGCGAGTGCAAAAAGCATGTAATTCGGCACTTTCCCCATACAATTCCGTATATAGCGAGTGAGAGAGGGAGGGAGGAGGTGGGATTCGTGTCAGTAGGTTCGCCGCGGTGGTCTGGAGCAGTCATACGCTCGCTACTCTCCTGCCACCACTTGTCTCTCTCTCTCAGCAACATTACGTGCTGAAATTGCCACACGACCTATGTCGAGCGCCGCCAGATAGTCCAGATTTATTATACTCGACTTATGTTGCGCGCCGCTAATTAAGGGTTAATCATTTAATGAATTGGTTAAAAATAAGATTTGCTCACGAATGTCTCATACAAATTTGCAAGGTTTTACAGAAATGTTTGTTAAACCTTGATGAATACCTATCATTAGGAAATTAAGTTAAGCAGATCCTATTACATGAATATGAAGTATCAGATTTGAAAACTAATGATATAAATGCTATCAAGTCAAGAATTATATGTTTGTACAAAACCATGAACATAGAATGCGGTAATGTATAAGGTTATTGTTATCTCTATTGTATATATGTAAAAAGTTAATTGTGTAGCTTTTTATGAAATCAAGAATTGAGTGAGTCTATCTCTCTCTCTCTCTCTCCCCCCCCCACTCTCTCTCTCTCTCTCTCTCTCTCTCTCTCTCTCTCTCTCTCTCTCTCTCTCTCTCTCAGTAAGTCTCGCTCAAAAGTATTATTGCAGTCGTCTTCTTGGTGTCCTTCATTAAGAGGGGAGGCGTTGCTGATACCATTAACACACATGTTAGTACCAAGTGCACATGTAGGCTACTCATACTGAAGGCATACACACGCACACAAACACATGTAATTCCCTATGCAAACAAAGTTTCGTACTCTAACTTTACTTCGCTCACAACTTCCTTGTCCATGCAAACACTGAACCTCTTCCACACACACACACACAAACACACACACACACATACATACATACACACAGACAGACACACACACACACACACAAATTATGTCTGCACCTCGGACCTTAATTTCTCACAGGCACGCAATATTTTTCACCGAAGCAAGCATCATTGTTATCTCCCACGTACACCATGCAATGTTGAATAACTTGAGTTTTTAGCTCTGGTACTATACACAATACCTTATCTTCATACAACATTGTTGTACATAATTATAACATCTCTCCTTGTATACTATACACTTTGTATTATCTGTATTACGTTGTATGCAAGTAACAGTGAATCGATAATTTTGTTTTTAGTATTTATCAATGAACTTCTGATTGTTACTTTTACTGTTATTCACTATTATACGGGTGGACATCAAATAATTATATAACAAACTATACTCGGTTTCATTTCAGATGACGGTAAACTGAATCCCTTAGCAACTGAGTTTACGATAACTAATGGACCAACAAGAAACTACCATGTTTCTGCTACACATTAGCGACGATTTTAAATAATTAACAACACATGTTTGCTACAAAACCTTCATAATAGTGGAGTAATGAAGCTGAAGACAGCATTTTACCATCAGCTGGAAAAAAACAGAGTATAGGTGACGTCCAATCAATCCTTTAACCCCTTACCTGCACCATAGTAGTGTATTTATTGATAATAATAATGATGTTATAAGTACAATGTATGGTGGATAAATATCTCTCTCTCTCTCTCTCTCTCTCTCTCTCTCTCTCTCTCTCTCTCTCTCTCTCTCTCTCTCTCTCTCTCTCTCTCTCTCTCTCTCTCTCTCTCTCTCTCTCTCTCTCTCTCTCTCTCTCTCTCTCTCTCTCTCTCTCTCTCTCTCTCTCTCTCTCTCTCTCTTTCTCTCTCTCTCTCTCATAGGTGTATAATATTATACAGCCACTATAAATCTAGACTATCTCTGGCCCCGGTCCTGCCTGTTATCGTTTCGTTACAAATTCTATCCTGTCAGACAAAGCCTCTTACAATCTTTCTACAAATTGGTAACTGTAACATCACGACGCTTTGCACAGCTTAAACTACACTATATTTTCGTGTTCGTGTTCGGCAAATTTAGTTCCTGATACAAAGCAGTATCAAATGAAAAGGACGGAACTGTTACTGAACGGGTAAAAACAAGACATTTAGCCAGCGTCTGAATCCAACATGATAAAAAGGAAGGTAGAGCTAAAATACTTATGTAAAACTTTAGCATGTTTGTTCTACCTGGGGACACGTTCTGTATGTTTTTATAAATAGTTCTATAATAAAACAGCTTACGAAGAGCTTGGCAGGTAGTTTTTACGCTCTGTTATAAGTGGGGCACAGCCTTAATTGTTTTGTTATTAATCTAGATGATCTCGTTATGGAATTGATCACAAGTTTGCTAAGGTATTATTCCTCACTCACTCACGCTATCTATCTATCTGTCTATCTATCTATCTAAATAAGACAAATTGATCTATCCATTAATTTGACTAAATCAGTATGTATGTTCTTTAAATGCAAGAATGACAAGTCAGCAAACCCGAATATGATTTTAAATGATATAAATATGGATTTGGTAACTGATTATATAATTATATCTTGGATATATTATTGATTGCAATCTTAATAATGATCTTGATATAATAAGATGCAGAAACAAGGTATATAATTAATTGCATTGTATTCAGAGGAAGTTTAGTAACGCGAATACAAATGTGCTATTTTATTTATTTCAATTTTTTTGTTTGAATTTGTATGGGGCTGAGTTATGGTTTAACAATAAGAAATGTTATGTACCAATGAAACAATTTGGTGTTGGTTACCATAAAGCAAATGTTAAATATGATTTACTGGGAGAGTAATCACGCTGTATGTAGTAGAGGTGGACTAATGATTTTTAAGCATTTTATCAACTGGATCAAAACTAGTTTTTTGCACAGGATACTATTGAAACCATGTGCATACATTGAAAAGGGTTTACATTATTTGAAACCATGTACATACATTGAAAAGGGTTTACATTATTTGAAACCATGTGCATACATTGAAAAGGGTTTACATTATTTGAAACCATGTACATACATTGAAAAGAGTTTACATTATTTGAAACCATGTGCATACATTGAAAAGGGTTTACATTATTTGAAACCATGTGCATACATTGAAAAGGGTTTACATTATTTGAAACCATGTGCATACATTGAAAAGGGTTTACATTATTTGAAACCATGTACATACATTGAAAAGGGTTTACATTATTTGAAACCATGTACATACATTGAAAAGGGTTTACATTATTTGAAACCATGTACATACATTGAAAAGGGTTTACATTATTTGAAACCATGTGCATACATTGAAAAGGGTTTACATTATTTGAAACCATGTACATACATTGAAAAGGGTTTACATTATTTGAAACCATGTACATCCATTGAAAAGGGTTTACATTATTTGAAACCATGTGCATACATTGAAAAGGGTTTACATTATTTGAAAAGGGTTTACATTATTTGAAACCATGTACATACATTGAAAAGGGTTTACATTATTTGAAACCATGTGCATACATTGAAAAGGGTTTACATTATTTGAAACCATGTACATACATTGAAAAGGGTTTACATTATTTGAAACCATGTACATACATTGAAAAGGGTTTACATTATTTGAAACCATGTGCATACATTGAAAAGGGTTTACATTATTTGAAACCATGTACATACATTGAAAGGGTTTACATTATTTGAAACCATGTACATACATTGAAAAGGGTTTACATTATTTGAAACCATGTGCATACATTGAAAAGGGTTTACATTATTTGAAAAGGGTTTACATTATTTGAAACCATGTACATACATTGAAAAGGGTTTACATTATTTGAAACCATGTGCATACATTGAAAAGGGTTTACATTATTTGAAACCATGTACATACATTGAAAAGGGTTTACATTATTTGAAACCATGTACATACATTGAAGAGGGTTTACATTATTTGAAACCATGTACATACATTGAAAAGGGTTTACATTATTTGAAACCATGTACATACATTAAAAAGGGTTTACATTATTTGAAACCATGTACATACATTGAAAAGGGTTTACATTATTTGAAACCATGTACATACATTGAAAAGGGTTTACATTATTTTTTGAACAAATCTTATAATGTAGAGGATGTGAAGAGAACGTTATTAAATGAATATGGATTTCAGAACTTAACATTAAATTACATTGAAGCAATAAAATCATGAATTTATTATGTGCAGAACACAGAGCCCACATTATGTATTATGTATGTGTATGTATTATATTGTTTTATTTTCGTATTATGTAAAAAATGTACAATGTATCATTTATGAAATAAAACCAAGACTGACTGACTATCTATCTATTTACCGGTATCTATTTTTGTTATCTATTGGATTTCTCTCTCATCCCAATAAACCCCCCCCCCCACCCCTTCTCACATTGCATTTCCCGTTTTCGCTTGCTTTTTATTTCACACCCGCTCACCACGATTAAGGACATTGGAGGGCACCCTTAAAAAAAACTGGAGACTCGGGCACAGTTCACCCAAAATGTTATTTTTCCTCGTGGCGTGTCTGTATTTGTTTGGATGTTTTTAAGGGAGCGTGTGGTGGCATTTTGTCTTGATACATTCTGTAATTTCCGTGTCTGAAAAATGCGTATGTGTGAATCCACCTACAAATGTGATAGAGAGAAAGGTTTGTCCACCTATAATGCCCACACAGCCTTCATCTGTCATCCACCTATAGTGCCCACACAACCTTCATCTGTCATCCACCTATAATGCCCACACAACCTTCATCTGTCATCCACCTATAATGCCCACACAACCTTCATCTGTCATCCACCTATAATGCCCACACAACCTTCATCTGTCATCCACCTATAATGCCCACACAGCCTTCATCTGTCATCCACCTATAATGCCCACACAACCTTCATGTGTCATCCACCTATAATGTCCACACAACCTTCATCTGTCATCCACCTATAATGTCCACACAACCTTCATCTGTCATCCACCTATAATGCCCACACAACCTTCATCTGTCATCCACCTATAATGTCCACACAACCTTCATCTGTCATCCACCTATAATGCCCACACAACCTTCATCTGTCATCCACCTATAATGCCCACACAACCTTCATCTGTCATCCACCTATAATGTCCACACAGCCTTCATCTGTCATCCACCTATAATGCCCACACAACCTTCATCTGTCATCCACCTATAATGTCCACACAACCTTCATCTGTCATCCACCTATAATGTCCACACAACCTTCATCTGTCATCCACCTATAATGTCCACACAACCTTCATCTGTCATCCACCTATAATGTCCACACAACCTTCATCTGTCATCCACCTATAATGCCCACACAACCTTCATCTGTCATCCAGCTATAATGTCCACACAACCTTCATCTGTCATCCACCTATAATGCCCACACAACCTTCATCTGTCATCCAGCTATAATGTCCACACAGCCTTCATCTGTCATCCACCTATATACAGTATATATATTTTTTTTTTTTTTTTTTTTTTTTTTAAGAGACAATGAACGGAGGAAGGAAAAACACAGATAAAACAAAAAGGTCCATGTGCCTAAAGGCATCCTCCATTCATAAAATGTTTGTATCAACTGGATTTAAACATTTGTTGATTGTAAGTTTGTGGAAAGCAATTCGAGGGAAGTGAATTCCAAAGAGTAGTAGCTCTGGGGATAAATGAATTCTGATAAGCAGAAGTTCTGCATTGTGGAGGAGAAAGTGTAAATTCATGGGCACTCTCAGCTGCCCTAGTTCTACGGGGAAAGATGTGGAGAGGCGGCACAATTGAAGCAAGTTCCTCGGAACAATTGCTGTGAAAATATCTGTAGAATAATGCAAGGGATGCAACGTTTCTTCGTATGGCTAATGTAGGAAGGTCCTGTGTGATTGCAGGGTTATTGATTAATCTAATAGCTTTATTTTGAATTTTGTCCAACTGCCTCAATGCAACCACTCCACTTCCACCCCACAGAGGTGAACAGTAATCCATCTGAGAGCGCACATGACTTTTATATATTACGGCCAACTGCTCGTCAGTGAAGAATTCTCGAACTCTGTACAGGAGCCCCAGTTTTTTAGAGGCATTCTTAGCAATGCTTCTAACATAATGTGTCCAGCTCAAGTTAGTAGTTAATGTTACACCGAGAATGTCAATACTAGGGGAAGTGGGAATATTTACATCATTAAAAATATATGGGAGTCAGTGAGATTCTGTCGGTTAGAAAATTGAATGTACTTGGTTTTCTGTGCATTAAAGGAAACTAGATTCTCTTGTCCCCATTCATTAATTCTAGAAAGGTCCTGGTTCAGAGAAATTGCAGTGTTTATTTTTGAATTTATAAGATCGGGTTGGGTGAAAGAATTGGTAAATGTGAAGGAACTGTGGAGTGTTGAGTCATCTGCGTAGGAATGTATTGGATTATGAGTGGTAGATATGAGATCATTGATATGAATGAGGAACAGAGTTGGGGCCAAAACTGATCCCTGGGGAACACCAGCATTTATTGAGTGAAATTGAGAATAAAGGCCATCTACCATTACACGTATTTTTCTGTTATGAAGATAAGAAGAAATTAGTGGAACTAATGATGCAAGGCCGTAGTGTGACATCTTCGACAATAAGGATTGATGCCAGACTCTATCAAATGCCTTTGATATATCCAGTGCTATTGTATGTGTTTCACCATGTTGGTCTGTAGCTTGGTTGATTTGATGCGTAAGAAGGCAAAGAATGTCTGCAGTTGATCGACATCGTCTAAAACCATATTGCCTATCACTGATTAATTTATTATTCTCCAGATGCTTAATTATGTGATTATTTAATATAATTTCAAAAACTTTGCCAAGAGTGGAAGTTATAGCTATTGGTCTGTAGTTTGATGGATCTGAAGAGGCACCTTTTTTAGGAACTGGATGGATGTTTGCTTCTTTCCAGGGTACTGGGAAGCATGAGGTATGAGTACACAGACGGAAAAAATTTGCCAATACAGGAGCGAGCACCAAGGAGCAATTCTTAAGTACTATTGGAGGAATTTCATCTGGACCAGGAGCCTTATCTACTGAGAGATTCTGCAAAATAGTTTTGACATGTCTGGTGTGGATCTTAAGTGAGGGAATTTCAGGTGAATTAAAATTAAGTACAGGGACATCTTGATTTATTTCATCTAAGGTTGAGTTGGTGGAGAAAATATCTGCAAGAAGGTTAGCTTTACCTCGTGGGTCACTTACAAGATTGCCAGTCGGAGATTTTAATGGTGGAATGGATGAAGCAGTAGTGAAGTTGGATTTGAATGAGTTAAGAGTAGACCAAAATATTTTGTTATCATTTGGATTATTTAGAAGTTTATTTGCCTGCTTATGGAGAAAGTTTGATTTAGTTAGGTTTAATACAGTTTTGGCATGATTTCTGATGTTTCTAAAGTAATTAAAGGCTTCATGTGTGTTTGATCTTGTGTATGCATTGTAGGCTATTGCTTTTTGTTCAGTTACTCTAGCACAATTATGGTCAAACCATTTAGGTGAATTAGATCTTTTACTGTACTTTTGATGAGGAATAAAAGTTTCCATTCCAATTTTTACAAAATCTTGTATGTGGCTCAAGGTGGAGTGTGCATCATTAGAAAAGAAAGAGGTCCAGGGAATATCAATAAAGAAACCTTGAAGACCCTCCCAGTCTGCCCTATCGTAATGCCATTTAGTCACCAAAACAGGTTCAGAGTGGGAAGGTGTGGTAGGTGATAGACAGGTGGCCTGTATCATACAGTGATCAGAAGATCCAAGTGGGGACCTCACTGTAACATCATAATTGTCTGAATTGGTTGTTAAAAATAAGTCCAGTAGGTGGGAATTATGATTAGGATTATCTGGTACACGGGTGGGTTGGTTGACTAGTTGAATGAGATTAAATGAGTCTGCAAATAGCTCACATTCAAGACCAGCATCATCAGTCCTGGCTGAATGAGTGAGCCATTCAACATTATGGACATTAAAATCACCCAACACAGTGATTTCAGAAGAAGCATTTAAGTTGAGGACACTGAGTTGTGAGGACAGAGAATCAAAAAGACTTTGCTCTGGAGGAGTATTTGGGGAACGGTAGATGCAACATATGTATTTAAATTTACCAGCAGAAATTAATTTGTATATAGAATAATCAAAATAGGGACAATTGAAACTAGTAACCTCCTCCAGGGCAATTTCAGATTTTGCGAAGCAACATACACCACCTTTAGGTCTGAAATTTTGGAGCAGTTGATAACCTGGAAAATTAAATCTAGATGTGTCAGATGTGGATGTTACTTGAGTCTCTGTCAAAAAAAGGAGAGTAGGGGATTCTGCTTGAAGAAATTGGTGTACAGAATTGATGTTAGAGTGAAGTCCCCTTATATTACTAAAGAAATAGCTGCACTGACAAGCAGCTTTGGGACGTTGCAATGCTCTTGACACAGTCGCATGATGACGACCGGGAGGGCCCTGTGTCAATAACCCAACCCTGCCGGGGGTGGATATCCGAGGGACCACCAGGTTTGCTCTTAACAATTGTACTGCCATATTTATAAGGTAAGTGTATGGTGTTACATGTATGATATGTAGTGGGAAGAGTAGTATTTTATGGATAGAGGATAGCGATGTAGGGCAATGTCGTGAAGTTGGATGTGTATGTTATATAAAGAGGGTTTTCCTGATACCCCTGATGTGTGAGGCAGAAAGATATGTATCCAGCTACCAAGGCCTGGGAGAGAAAATGGAATTCAGGCTATTCCCTGAGTCTCCCGAAACCTTGGCGGTAGTACTTCCCTGGGCGGGGCTGCCTACCCCTACTACCTACAATCATCTGTCATCCACTTATAATGCCCACACAACCTTCATCTGTCATCCACCTTTAATGTCCACACAGCCTTCATCTGTCATCCACCTATAATGTCCACAGAGCCTTAAGAATATAAGAACATGGGAGTCTGCAGAGAGCCGAATGGCCTACACAAGGCAGATCCCTGTTACACCCAACCCTAATTATAAGGCCTAATTATAAGCCCAGCTTACTAACACCATTAGGAATGACCTCACCGAGCTGGTCAGAGGTCAGAAAAACGGGGGTCTGCAGAGCGCCGATTGGCCCACACCTGACAGATCCCCCTCACACCCAACCCATCTCGCCCATATGCCTATCTAATTTTATCTTAAAGCTCCCTATCGTTCTTGATCCCACTATAGCACTTGGTAGCCTATTCCACCTATCTACAACTCTGTTACCAAACCAATATTTGCCTATATCTTTCTTGAAACAAAATTTATCTAATTTGAAACCATTTGTACGAGTCCTTTCGCTATCACTGAGCTTTAGTACATGTTTCATTTCTCCTTTATGAATCCCACTAACCCACTTGAATACCTCTATCATATCCCCTCTAACTCTGCGTCTTTCTAACGAATGTAAGCCTAATTTCTTCAACCTTTCTTCGTACGGAAGATTTCTAATATTATGGATCATTTTTGTCATTCTACGTTGTACTCTCTCCAATGAATCTATGTCCATTCTGTAATAAGGACACCAACATTGAACAGCATAATCCATATGGGGTCTCACTAATCACAATTAAAGGTTTAAGATAACATCAGCAGTTCTGTTACTCACACTCCTAGACATAAACCCGAGAATCCTGTTTGCCTTGTTACGAACGCTTATACATTGTGTTATATGCTTCAAATCATTGCTAGCAAACACACCTAGATCTTTTTCACAGTCTGAGTTTTCTAATTCCATATTAGCTAGTTTATATTTAACATTATTTTGTATGCATCTTCCCTATCTTTAATACCTTGCATTTGTTAATGTTAAACTTCATCTGCCAATTTACTGACCATTCGTGTAAGGTATCTAGATCCCTTTGCAGGCACTCTATATCTCTATCTGAATACATTTTTCTCCCCATTTTGGTATCGTCTGCAAATTTACTTATCCTACGAGTTATACCTAAATCAAGGTCATTTATGTATATATATAACAAACAACAGAGGATCTAATACAGATCCCTGGGGGACACCACTATTGACTGCTCCCCATTCTGACTTGGTACCATATATGCTGACTCTCTGCTTCCTACCAATTAGCCATGACCTAATCTATCATAACAACCCCCCACCTATTCCATGCGCCTCAACCTTTCTCATCAATCTCTCATGAGGGACTCTGTCGAAAGCTTTACTGAAATATAAATATATAATATCATATGACTTGTCATTATCTTCATCGTCATCCACCTATAATGCCCACACAACCTTCATCAGTCATCCACCTATAGTGTCCACACAACCTTAATCTGTCATTCACCTATAATGTCCACACAACCTTCATCTGTCATCCACCTATAATGTCCACACAACCTCCATCTGTCATCCACCTATAATGCCCACACAACCTTCATCTGTCATCCACACATTTTGGCTCGAACGTCCCTTGATTTTGGCCCTGTCACTCTTTCAACTATGGGGGAGGCACTCGCTATAGGCAGTTATGCCTTTTGCCTCCCTCAATCACATAGAAAAAAAAAAAAAAAAAAAAAAAACCTATAGTGTCCACACAACCTTAATCTGTCATCCACCTATAATGTCCACACAACCTTCATCTGTCATCCACCTATAATGCCCACACAACCTTCATCTGTCATCCACCTATAATGTCCACACAACCTTCATCTGTCATCCACCTATAATGTCCACACAGCCTTCATCTGTCATCCACCTATAATGTCCACACAACCTTCATCTGTCATCCACCTATAATGTCCACACAACCTTCATCTGTCATCCACCTATAATGTCCACACAACCTTCATCTGTCATCCACCTATAATGTCCACACAACCTTCATCTGTCATCCACCTATAATGTCCACACAGCCTTCATATATCATCCACCTATAATGTCCACACAACCTTCATCTTTCATCCACCTATAATGTCCACACAACCTTCATCTGTCATCCACCTATAATGTCCACACAACCTCCATCTGTCATCCACCTATAATGTCCACACAACCTTCATCTGTCATCCACCTATAATGACCACTCAACCTTCATCTGTCATCCACCTATAATGTCCACACAACCTTCATCTGGCATCCACCTATAATGTCCACACAACCTCCATCTGTCATCCACCTATAATGTCCACACAACCTTCATCATTCATCCACCTATAATGTCCACACAACCTTCATCTGTCAACCACCTATAATGTCCACACAGCCGTCATCTGTCATCCACCTATAATGTCCACACAACCTTCATCTGTCATCCACCTATAATGTCCACACAACCTTCATCTGTCAACCACCTATTATGTCCACACAGCCTTCATCTGTCATCCACCTATAATGTCCACACATCATTCATCTGTCAACCACCTATAATGTCCACACATCCTTCATCTGTCATCCACCTATAATGTCCACACAACCTTCATCTGTCAACCACCTATTATGTTCACACAACCTTCATCTGTCATCCACCTATAATGTCCACACAACCTTCATCTGTCAACCACCTATTATATCCACACAACCTTCATCTGTCATCCACCTATAATGTCCACACAGCCTTCATCTGTCAACCACCTATAATGTCCACACAGCCTTCATCTGTCAACCACCTATTATGTTCACACAACCTTCATCTGTCATCCACCTATAATGTCCACACAACCTTCATCTGTCAACCACCTATTATATCCACACAACCTTCATCTGTCATCCACCTATAATGTCCACACAGCCTTCATCTGTCAACCACCTATACTGTCCACACAACCTTCATCTGTCATGCTCTTTGTCACACGGGAGAATCTAATTCCCTGGACTTGGCCAGTAAATGAAACACAGTAAACATGAGAGTGGCTGGGTTTTTTTTTTTTTTTTTTTTTTTTTTTTTTTTGAGACAATGAACGGAGGAAGGAAAAACACAGATAAAACAAAAAGATCCATGTGCCTAAAAGCATCCTCCATTCATAAAATGTTTGTAATAACTGGATTTAAACTTTTGTAGATTGTAAGTTTGTGGAAAGCAATTTGAGGGAAGTGAATTCCAAAGAGTAGTAGTTCTAGGGACAAATGAATTTTGATAAGCAGAAGTTCTGCATTTGGAGGAGAAAGTGTAAATTCATGGGCGCTCACAGCTGCCCTAGTTCTACGGGGAAAGATTTATGAGAGGCGGCACAATTGAAGCAAGTTCCTCGGAACAATTGCTGTGAAAATATCTGTAGAATAATGCAAGGGATGCAACGTTTCTTCGTATGGATAATGTAGGAGGGTCCTGTGTGATTGCAGGGTTATTGATTAATCTAATAGCTTTATTTTGAATGTTTTCCAACTGCCTCAATGCAACCACTCCACTTCCACTCCACAGAGGTGAACAGTAATCCATCTGAGAACGCACATGACTTTTATATATTATGGCCAACTGCTCGTCAGTGAAGAATTCTCGAACTTTGTACAGGAGTCCCAGTTTTTTAGAGGCATTCTTAGCAATGCTTCTAACATAATGTGTCCAGCTCAAGTTAGTAGTTAATGTTACACCGAGAATGTCAATACTAGGGGAAGTGGGAATATTTACATCATTACAAAATATATGGGAGTCAGTGAGATTCTGTCGGTTAGAAAATTGAATGTACTTGGTGTTCTGTGCATTAGAGGAAACTAGATTCTTTTGTCCCCATTCATTAATTCTAGAAAGGTCCTGGTTCAGAGAAATTGCAGTGTTTATTTTTGAATTTATAAGATCGGGTTGGGTGAAAGAATTGGCAAATGTGAAGGAACTGTGGAGTGTTGAGTCATCTGCGTAGGAATGTATTGGATTATGAGTGGTAGATATGAGATCATTGATATGAATGAGGAACAGAGTTGGGGCCAAAACTGATCCCTGGGGAACACCAGCATTTATTTAGTGAAATTGGAAATAAAGGCCATCTACCATTACACATATTTTTCTGTTATGAAGATAAGGAAAAATTAGTGGAACTAATGATGCAAGGCGTGTGACATCTTCGACAATAAGGATTGATGCCAGACTCTATCAAATGCCTTTAACACCTTACGAGCGGCCTATGCGGTTTATTTATGTGTACCGCACAGCGGGGTGTTTTTAGCCAAAATAGGGCTGTTTACGTGATCATTTTCATGCCTAAATAAGACCCAGAACGTAAAACAAGTACCTATCCCTGAAAGGGCATAAACAGAGCTTTCGAATGACACCATAACGATCCTTGTATGATGGATAGTTTTCTTGCAATAACCGTGCAACGCGAGTGCAAAAAGCAGGTAATTCGGTACTTTCAGTACATAATTGAGTATGTAGCGAGTGAGAGAGGGAGGAGGGAGCTGAGATTTGTGTCAGTAGGTTCGCCGCGGTGGTCTGGAGCAGTCATACGCTCGCTAGTCTCCTGCCACCACTTGTCTCTCTCTCTCAGCCACATTACGTGCTGAAATTGCCACTCGAGTTATGTCGAGCGCCGCCACATAGTCCAGCTTTATTTAACTCGACTTATGTTGCTCGCCGCTAAATAAGGGTTAATATATCCACTGCTATTGTACGTCTTTCACCATGTTGGTCTGTAGCTTGGTTGATTTGATGCGTAAGAAGGCAAAAAAAGGCTGCAGTTGATGGACATTGTCTAAAACCATATTGCCTATCACTGATTAATTTATTATTCTCAAGATGCTTAATTATGTGATTATTTAAAATAATTTCAAAAACTTTACCAAGAGTGGAAGTTATAGCTATTGGTCTGTAGTTTGATGGATCTGAAGAGGCACCTTTTTTAGGAACTGGATGGATGTTTGCTTCTTTCAAGGGTACTGGGAAGCATGAGGTATGAGTACACAGATGGAAATTTTTTGCCAATACAGGAGCGAGCACCAAGGATCAATTCTTAAGTACTATTGGAGGATTGGTGTTAACAGTTATAATGAGATTTAATTTTGTGATTAGATATACTTTTGTGATTGGATATTGAATATTGGAGATTTGATCGGATATAGTAACTAATTTATCTGTTTAACATTATACTAAAGTTAATACTTAAATTACTTGATGTAAAACTATTGTCATTAGTAATTAAGCACTGTTTTAAGTCCTATTTAATTATTGTGACTTAAATTTATATTGTAAAGGAAACCAACTTTATTCTATGTAGGTAAAGTGAACCAAAACGGATACAAAACGATCCTGAAGTACTAAATGTTAATTTCCTTCATAATCACCTAATGTTTTGTGTGATTGTTAAATACTTTAAATTGTGACGCTTCTGCATAGTAGCCACGTGCGGGCATGCGCGCGCGTCGGCTGCCCAGCCGTTTAGAAACCGGCTGGTGGCAGCCGGCCGGCAGGCTTTTCCTTAGTATATATCCTACGACAACGTAACTAATGTCTGGGATATTCTTATGTTGTTTTACAGCTTGTAGCTGCCCTTATTCTTAACCAACGCATCTTAGTATATTTTATTCTCGATAGTTGGTGGTTTCATTATAATATATAAGATGTAAGTCTAGTGAGGGCGGGAGGAGACGAGCCGGAGAGAGAGACCGGCTTAGGACGTTGCTTCGCGCGGAGAGTCCAGCTTGGGACGAGCCTGAAGCGTTGCCACATGCATTTGATTGCAACGTTAGGCTTAGTTTCGACTCACGCACGGGGTAGAGGATTTTGACCAGGCAACAGTGTTGAGTGTTGCCAAGCCTGGGATGTATTTTGTATGCCTAGGGTGGGGTCCAGACAGATTCAAGACTCAGAGCTCACCTCATTGTCGTACCCTTCGGACCCCCTTGATATCTATCCCTCTCAACCCCACTTAGAAACGTTCTCTCTTACTTTGTATACCTTCCTTCCACTACTTCACCAATCTATTTAATTATCCCATCCCCTTGATAGACCTTATATCTATTATTGTATTAACGACGAGCTCTCAGATAACTAGATAGGATTTTGGGCCTTATGCAGAGATGTAATTGTTAATGAGACCTAGGAAGCTTTTTTGTTGTCTCATATTTGGTGGTTTCATGCTTGCTAGTGTGTTCTTGTATCAGGTTAGCAGGGGCTAGACCGGAGGGGAGGCTTTTTGCGATCCTTTAAGTAAAGTCTGCTGGTGCGAGTCCTGTGGACCCGCACGACTTTACTAGGATACCCGTGGGAGTCTGGGGGCATTTTCTTGTCTGTGTCCCTGTGTGTCTAGTGTTGTGTTGTGTGAGGGCCCTTGCCTAGTCCACTCAGCACTGCGCTAGCACGTCTTGCTTTTGTTTTAGGGTCCCCAGGAGAGAGTCAGATACTTGCGATCTGAGTCTCTCAAGAGAGCACCCTTTCAATTAGAGTAATTTGGCGCACAGACTTGGGAACGTCCCTAGGCTAGAGCAGGTGGCTCAGCCCGGGTATCCGAAGCCTATATCCTTCCGGCTAGACCTCTGCCACCTGGCAGATTAACAGCTAGGGGTTTATTATCTCTGTATGCTTGTTATTGTGCCACAGTTTACCGTTTTTGTGAGCATTGTGAGTCAGGGTGTGGATTAGAGACTCTGTCCGACCAGGCTTGCCTGACTAAGAGTGAGAAGCACACCTGTATGTGGTTATGTTGCGAGTTGCTGCCTTTATTTGATTATACCTATGCCATTATACACTGTAGGTCCTATCACTAGTATTTATTCCTGCTTATGAGTTAAGAGTTCTCTAAATCCGTAACGTACTTTCTTTGCTAAGCATCAGATCTTACAGTAGCCGCATGCAGTTTAGAGACCCGCATCTTGTCTACCTGTACGATGTTTTGAGGACTGTTTGCTTTCACCTTCTTTCACGCAGGGGTGATTAGTTGTATTAATTAACGTAACGTTAAATGTACTTTCTTCTAGTTTGTTATTAAATTGTTTCTGCAATTTAATTCCGTTATATATCTTTTCCTTGAAGCTTTAAGTCAACTTAATTGTGTGATCTTTTATATAGCCTGCTTGACTATCAGCAGTCTATAGTGCGTGCACCCTGTAACCGAGTCATAGAATACCTCGTTGTCTAGGCAGGACTCTTGACGGTTTAGGGTGGTTTGTTGCCTGGGTTTATAGATAAGGGTTGGATCTAGCGTTTTCCGTTGTTGCTTGTTGCCGCATACCTAGTGCAATAGAAAGAGCCCAGTGTTTATATATCCCAGGACGTAACAAATGGCGACCTTGCATAGGATTTACTGAACAGAGGAATATAGTGGTCATTTGTTTTGAGATTCCTTATGATTAGAGGAATACAGTGGACATAGAGTTTTTTTTGGAGCAACCAATATAACACATTAAAAGACTTAAATAACATTATTATATACATACTTGCATAGGAGATAAGGCACATTCTATAACCGTGATAATTACTGCAGTACACAAACATGTCTAATACATCAGAACACAGTGATGGGTCAGGTCACGATACGGGCTCGGAGGGAGAAAGACCTGTGGAGTGGCTAGTCGATAGCAAGGAGGGTGCTAGAAGATTTTTAGAGGTGCCCCTTACCGCTGCCAGGGTGTTGAAGCTGAATAAGTATGGCTTAAAGTGTGTGGCAGGTCTTCAGGGTCACCTGGGTTTAAGTGGCATGAGGAAAGATCAGTTGAGGACTTTGATATTGGGTTTAGAAGGGAGAGACCAGGGTGGAGAGGTGACTGGGGGCCCCGGTCCCCAGCCCCCCCTCCACTCTACCCCCATATCAAACGTCAGGGTGCCTGAATTTAGTACATACCCCCAAGTTGATGGTCAGTGGCAGCGTGGAATTCAACTACAGGGACCCTCTCCATTAACCCTTATTTAGCGGCGAGCAACATAAGTCGAGTTAAATAAAGCTGGACTATGTGGCGGCGCTCGACATAGGTCGAGTGGCAATTTCAGCACGTAATGTGGCTGAGAGAGAGAGACAAGTGGTGGCAGGAGACTAGCGAGCGTATGACTGCTCCAGACCACCGCGGCGAACCTACTGACACAAATCTCAGCTCCCTCCTCCCTCTCTCACTCGCTACATACTCAATTATGTACTGAAAGTACCGAATTACCTGCTTTTTGCACTCGCGTTGCACGGTTATTGCAAGAAAACTATCCATCATACAAGGATCGTTATGGTGTCATTCGAAAGCTCTGTTTATGCCCTTTCAGGGATAGGTACTTGTTTTACGTTCTGGGTCTTATTTAGGCATGAAAATGATCACGTAAACAGCCCTATTTTGGCTAAAAACACCCCGCTGTGCGGTACACATAAATAAACCGCATAGGCCGCTCGTAAGGTGTTAAATGCACCTTCCCCTCCTCAAGGGTTGACTCCAGATTTGTTGTTTCGGCTTGAGATGGCCAAGGTTGAGGTTGCTAGAGCTCAGGTTGAGGCTACCGAAAGACAGGCTAGAGCTCAGGTTGAGGCTGCCGAGAGACAGGCTAGTGTGCAGGCTGAGACTGCAGAGAGAACAGCTATACGAGAGGCTGAACTGCAGGCAGAGTCTACTAGGTATCGGGCTGACAGGGAGCTGGAGAGATCTCGAGTGGAGGTAACAGGGCGAAATATTGGGGGAGGTAACAAACATCGGGACCAATCATTGTCGCACCTGCTAAAACTAGTTCCTGTGTTCGATGAATTAGGTGTGACTGAGTTTTTTATGCGATTTGAGAAGAAGTGTCAGGAACACCAGTGGCCTCAGGAAAAGTGGGCAGCATTAGTTTCATCAAGACTCCTAGGAAAGGGGCTAAAAGCGTATGATGCACTACCTTTAGAGTCCTGTGTAGTTTATGATGAGCTAAAGAAGGCTGTGCTACGGGCCTATGAGATACAACCAGAAACTTACCGCTTGAAGTTTCGGGGTGTTACTAAGGGCAAGGATAGTACCTTCCTAGAACACGCCCGGGACTTGTCTGATGCACTACGACATTGGCTGCGTTCTGAGAGGGCAGCTACTTTTGAGGGGTTGAGTGAGCTGGTTCTCTTGGAGCAGTTCTTTAAGTGCACAGGCGGGGACTTAACATTAAATATAAAGGAAAACAATCCTAGAACTCTCCAGGAGGCAGCAGAAATGGCTGACCTCCGACTGTCATTAATTCGAGGGTGCGGAGCAGCAGATTGGAGTGAGTCGGGTGCAAAGGATCGTACCCCTCCCCCTCCCAAGAATTTTGATACACATAAATACACAAAACCATCTAGCACTGACAATAAAACTGAACATAAACCAAATACCGTCCCGTATAAGAAGTCTAATGGTACCTCCCACTCCCAAGGGAAACCAACGAGTAAAGAGTGCTTTGCATGTCACAAGGAGGGGCACTTTGCAAATGCTTGTCCGAACAAGCCACCAAACAAGGTTGTGTCATTGGCCCGCAGCATAGGGGTGTCGCCTATATCTTCTGAGTTTGCCAAGGGTAGTTCGTCAGAGGGTGGGACACAGCCTGTGTTCAAGAGCCCGGAAGGCTCGAACACTGTCCGCGACGTCTTTGGGGGTCATAGAGGGCATGGTTTTGTGAGGTGGGCTGGCGAAAGGCGAGGAGTTAAGCTATTGCGTGATACGGGGGCTTCTCAGACCTTGTTAAAGAACTTTACTGGTAGACCGATTAACGCTGCTCGGGTGGTGGTAGTTCAGGGGATCAATGCTACGAAGTCCTACCCGCTGGTGCGGATGGAGCTAGAGGTGGGTGGTGTGGCGAAGGAGCTGGACGTAGGAATTGTAGAGAACTTGCCTGTTGGGGGCGTCGACCTCCTCCTCAGCAACGACTTTGCGGTGCCTGCTTCTAAGGTTTCACCCTTGGTCGTTTCCGAGAAGGCGGCCGACGTTAGTAGGGAGGAACAGGAGTGGGTTGAGAAGTGTAGCGTACAAACCATGGCATGTGTTGTGACGCGTTCTTAGACATCCGGAGCCTTGCAGCCACCACCTCAGTCTATCAAACCGCGGAGGAAAGGTCACAAGAAAACGGGAAGTGTTGGTCAATTGGAGAGTTTTGAGCCGGCAGTGTTTCTTGGTGACTCATTATTGGCACCTATGTTAGAGTCTGGAGAGGCCCCGGGGCCTGTCACCGCTAGTGCAGGTGCAGGGCAGGAAGAGACTCTGCGACAGCATCGTTATGCGCAGGTGAGGAAAGGATGGCTCTGCGGGCCATTGGAGGTGGAAATAAATTATTTAAGATGAACTTGGATAATCTCGCACCTGCTGATATATGTTCCTTGCAGCTGGAAGATGCTGAAGTCAGGGCGTGTGGTAATGGTGCTGTCGAACTGGAGAGTGATGGGGATACGCAGCCTGGTGATTTTTTCTTGTCTGAGGGGATCTTGTATCGGAGACATCAGGATCCCAAGAAAAAGTGGGATGGCGGGTCAGGATTAGTGGACCAGTTAGTAGTACCGAGGGTGTGCCGTGAGAGCTTATTGAGATTAGCTCATGATGTGCCTTTGGCAGGGCACCTGGGGGTACGTAAGACGGAGGCAGCTCTGAGCAAGCTTTTCTGGTGGCCTGGGTTAAAGGCGAGTGTCGTGTCATGGGTGTCACAGTGTCACACTTGTCAAGTGGTTGGGAAACCCAATCAGGTCATCCCGAGAGCCACTTTACAACCCATCCCTGTCATTGGGCCGCCCTTCAGCAAAGTAGTTATCGATATGGTTGGCCCATTGCCCCCCACTAGTGCCGGCAATAAATTTTTACTAACTGTAATGGATGTAGCAACACGGTATCCAGATGCTTACCCCATGCGCAACGGGATGGCTAAGACTGTTGTCAAAAACCTACTTGTCTATTTCTCTCGTTATGGCTACCCTCAGGAGATCCAGTCTGATCAGGGATCCAATTTTACTTCTGCTCTGTTTAAGCAGACCATGCAGCAACATGGAATAGTGTCTGTGGTGTCATCTGCCTACCATCCCGAGAGTCAGGGAGTTTTGGAAAGGTGGCACTCGACTCTCAAGAGTATGTTGCGGTGTTATTGCATGGAAAATGGGAAGGACTGGGATCTAGGTCTCCCATACGTTTTATTTGCTGCGAGAGAAGTACCTGGGGAGAGCTTGGGATTTAGCCCGAACGAGTTGGTTTTTGGACACAGGGTCAGGGGGCCCCTCCACATAGTCAAGGAGATCTGGGAGGGAGTCACAAAGCCAGGCTCGCTTCTAAAGTATGTTGTTGAAAGCTGTGAGAGAATGCTAAAGAGCCTGGAGGTAGCAGGTCGGAACCTTAAGAGTTCACAAGCTCAGATGAAGGACAGATACGACCAGAAGGTAAAGCTGAGGGAGTTTGAAGTAGATCAGGAGGTACTGATACTACTGCCTCTGGTGGGACACCGCTTGTCTGCCAAGTATTCTGGTCCGTATCGGGTTGTAAGGAAGGTTTCTGATCTCGACTATTTAGTAGCTACTCCTGATCATAAGAAAAAGAACCAACTTTGCCATGTAAATCTGATGAAAGAGTATGTGAGGCGCCCCTCCGAGCCTCTCACTGTCCCGGTGTTGATCTGCAGCGATCGTGGTGGAGAAGGAGGAAGGGACAGTCAAGCTGCGGGGGAGGATAATTGGGATTGTCATGTTTCCGCGGATCAGTGGGCGGGGAATTCTAGACAAGTGGCTCACGAGTTGATATTGCACCTGCCTGAGCAACAGCGTGTAGCTGTGCAGCACTTGTTTGATTCAAACCCAGCTGTTTTCGCGGAGCATCCTGGCCTTACTACTCAAGCGGTGCACGATGTCGATGTTGGGGACCACCCGCCCTTTAAATCAGTGCCATACCGTGTTCCCCCTATTAAATTACCAGCACTTAGGGAAGAGCTGGATTATATGCTGAAACGTGGGCTGATTTCTGAGGGTGCAGTAAGGTGGACTTCCCCAGTCACACTGCAGCCCAAACCAGATGGCAAGGTGCGGTTTTGTATAGATTTCCGCAGGTTGAATGGTTTAACCCCCACAAATGCCTACCCTCTCCCTCGCGTGGACGACAGTGTGGATAAGATAGGAAAAGCCAAGTTCCTCACTAAGATAGACCTTGTTAAGGGTTATTGTCAAGTGCCCTTGTCTGAGCGAGCGCGAGAGGTGTGTGGGTTTGTGGTGGACGGTGCCACATATCGTTGCCATGTTATGCCATACGGGCTGAAAAATGCCCCTGCAACGTTTCAGAAATTAATGAACGACATTGTAGCCGACATTCCCAACTGTACGGTGTACCTAGATGATGTCATAATATACGACGATGATTTTAACAGTCACTGTGCTCACATCGGACAGCTTTCTAATAAACTGAATGAAGCAGGTCTGATGGTAAACCTGGGTAAGTGCGATTTTGTCAAAGCCACAGTTTTGTACCTGGGGTTCGAGGTGGGGATGGGTCAGGTGTGCCCTCCACAGACAAAGATCAAAGCCATCGATCAGTTTCCCCAGCCTATGACTAAGAAACAAATCATGCGGTTTCTAGGTATGATAGGCTATTATCGTCGCTTCACCAAAGGCTATTCGACTGTACTTGCACCTTTAACTGACTTATTATCTAAGGACAAGAAGTTCCGGTGGTCTCCTGAGTGTGCAGAGGCGTTTTACTTGGTGAAATACCTGTTATGTAACCACCCCATACTCAGGGCCCCGGACTTCAGCAGACCTTTTCAGCTGGCGACTGATGCCAGTTGCCTAGGGGCTGGGGCTGTCTTGTTACAGACAGATGATGAAGGTATCGAACATCCAGTGAGTTTTTACAGTAAAAAATTCAATAGTGCACAAAGGAATTACTCTGTAATTGAAAAAGAACTCCTGGCGATAGTGCTGGAGCTCAGGCACTTCGATGTATATGTTCCTGCTTTCGGACCAGTCGTAGTGGTTTATACCGATCATCACCCTCTGAAATTCTTGAATCAGTTTCATAACCGGAATATGAGGCTGACCAGGTGGTCACTCATGCTTCAGGAGTATAATCTGGACATACGCCATATTGCCGGTTCTGATAACGTGATAGCGGATTGTCTATCAAGGGTGGATGATGTTGGTTAGACTGCCACAGGATTGAGGGTTGAGTTTTGGAGGAAAATAGGCTGTCACTGTAGTTCAGCCGAAAAAAAAAATAAAAAAAAAGCAAAAACCTTATTAAAAATTCTTTATTTTTATAACGTGTAGAATTTTGTATAAGATGTTGTAGCAGTATCTAAGTTGAATGTTTTCGCTTATTGTCGCTGAGTTAGTTGAACTTGCTCGGTGGAGCGTAACAGTCTTTATTTTTTTATATATAGTGCCTTGTGTCGCAACAGTGTGTGGTACTATGAGAAGCTTTCTGTTAGATATGAAGAACTTAGTCAAGGGTCTTATATCTTGGGGGAGGTGTGACGCCTCTGCATAGTAGCCACGTGTGGGCACGCGCGACCGTCGGCTGCCCAGCCGTTTAGAAACCGGCTGCTGGCAGCCGGCCGGCAGGCTTTTCCTTAGTATATATCCTACGACAACGTAACTAATGTCTGGGATATTCTTATGTTGTTTCACAGCTTGTAGCTGCCCTTATTCTTAACCAACGCATCTTAGTATATTTTATTCTCGATAGTTGGTTGTTTCATTATAATATATAAGATGTAAGTCTAGTGAGGGCGGGAGGAGACGAGCGGGAGAGAGAGACCGGCTTAGGACGTTGCTTCGCGCGGAGAGTCCAGCTTGGGACGAGCCTGAAGCGTTGCCACATGCATTTGATTGCAACGTTAGGCTTAGTTTCGACTCACGCACGGGGTAGAGGATTTTGACCAGGCAACAGTGTTGAGTGTTGCCAAGCCTGGGATGTATTTTGTATGCCTAGGGTGGGGTCCAGACAGATTCAAGACTCAGAGCTCACCTCATTGTTGTACCCTTCGGACCCCCTTGATATCTATCCCTCTCAACCCCACTTAGAAACGTTCTCTCTTACTTTGTATACCTTCCTTCCACTACTTCACCAATCTATTTAATTATCCCATCCCCTTGATAGACCTTATATCTATTATTGTATTAACGACGAGCTCTCAGATAACTAGATAGGATTTTGGGCCTTATGCAGAGATGTAATTGTTAATGAGACCTAGGAAGCTTTTTTGTTGTCTCATATATGGTGGTTTCATGCTTGCTAGTGTGTTCTTGTGTCAGGTTAGCAGGGGCTAGACCGGAGGGGAGGCTTTTTGCGATCCTTTAAGTAAAGTCTGCTGGTGCGAGTCCTGTGGACCCGCACGACTTTACTAGGATACCCGTGGGAGTCTGGGGGCATTTTCTTGTCTGTGTCCCTGTGTGTCTAGTGTTGTGTTGTGTGAGGGCCCTTGCCTAGTCCACTCAGCACTGCGCTAGCACGTCTTGCTTTTGTTTTAGGGTCCCCAGGAGAGAGTCAGATACTTGCGATCTGAGTCTCTCAAGAGAGCACCCTTTCAATTAGAGTAATTTGGCGCACAGACTTGGGAACGTCCCTAGGCTAGAGCAGGTGGCTCAGCCCGGGTATCCGAAGCCTATATCCTTCCGGCTAGACCTCTGCCACCTGGCAGATTAACAGCTAGGGGTTTATTATCTCTGTATGCTTGTTATTGTGCCACAGTTTACCGTTTTTGTGAGCATTGTGAGTCAGGGTGTGGATTAGAGACTCTGTCCGACCAGGCTTGCCTGACTAAGAGTGAGAAGCACACCTGTATGTGGTTATGTTGCGAGTTGCTGCCTTTATTTAATTATACCTATGCCATTATACACTGTAGGTCCTATCACTAGTATTTATTCCTGCTTATGAGTTAAGAGTTCTCTAAATCTGTAACGTACTTTCTTTGCTAAGCATCAGATCCTACAGTAGCCGCATGCAGTTTAGATCTTGTCTACCTGCACGATGTTTTGAGGACTGTTTGCTTTCACCTTCTTTCACGCAGGGGTGATTAGTTGTATTAATTAACGTAACGTTAAATGTACTTTCTTCTAGTTTGTTATTAAATTGTTTCTGCAATTTAATTCCGTTATCTATCTTTTCCTTGAAGCTTTAAGTCAACTTAACCCGTCCAGCCCCGGCTAGTTTTGTAATGTTTGTTCACCAGAACCCGGCCGGTTTTCAAAAAATGGTTTTATTCCAGAAACAATAGCGAATGGGTTAGGAATGAAGGAAAAACCACGAAAAACCGCTCAAAAAGCTTAAAGAATGGTCCTACAGAGCCCCCGAAAACGTATTTTACAAGAGTACAAAATTGAAGCCAATTACCCCAAAAAACCAGGTTATTGCGCGCTCACGTGGACTTTGAGAGTTTTCAACCATCGGCACGGTTGCGTGGGATACGTACACAGTTCCCATACAAATCTGAGCCCTCTTGAGTGGCTACACCTGAGGTTACGGTCGGTGCAATTAGGGTGACGCGCCAGGCGCGTCTCTGGGGCTGTGCGTTACATACATCGCCGACGCGTCAGAGGCGTCGCTGGGGCTGTACGGGTTAATTGTGTGATCTTTTATATAGCCTGCTTGACTATCAGCAGTCTATAGTGCGTGCACCCTGTAACCGAGTCATAGGATACCTCGTTGTCCAGGCAGGACTCTTGACGGTTTAGGGTGGTTTGTTGCCTGGGTTTATATATAAGGGTTGGATCTAGCGTTTTCCGTTGTTGCTTGTTGCCGCATACCTAGTCCAATAGAAAGAGCCCAGTGTTTATATATCCCAGGACGTAACAAAATGTTTTATAAATACAATTCCATTTTATACGTGACTTTATATAATCCCTGATCTACCATATTGATTATTTAAAAGTCTGGCATTAATATGAAAGAATAAGAATAACTAATTGGGTAACATAATAATACTAATAATATGATATCATTTAAAATTATAATATATAATATAATAGTAATGATTTAAGATACGTGAAGATAACCATGATTTAATTAATACCGAGGAAAGAGAATAAGAGGACCGTAAGTCATAATCTTTCAAGGGTTAACAAAATAATGAATTATATATAAACAGATCTTAATAATATTTGTACTTTAATATTAATCCAGATTAATTACTTTATCATATATATAATTATGGTATAATTGCTTAAAAGTCCTTATTTACATACCAAGCTTTTCTCTATTCGTAAACTATAGCCTACTGAATATTCAACCTTGAAATGATTCTATATGACCTGAAATAGTTTCATGAGTGATCATAATTGAAGTGTATCAGAGTATAAAGGATAACTGTCCCAACAACTAAAAGGAAACCAAGTGACAACATAACACAGTTTAACATCTTAAGTTCTATTGGCCTTCAGCTGTTTAATACCATTTCATGTTGTCTGTTCTCTATAGTTTTATCAAGTTAACCACTTCTGAATCAAGATATGTAACAATATATATATATTATATATATGTAATAACGCAGTCAAAAAGAGACCCAAAAAGACCCCCAAAATATCCGCCAAAATATCAGAACATACAAACAACACCAGCAAAAATAGCCAGCCTCCGAGAGAAGAGAAGACCGAAGAAGAAGAACAGGACACAAGCACGAACAGAAAAAGAAACGACGTAGTCTACCACATTAAATCAACGTCCTCCATTGTGTCAAGAAACAACGCAATCTACCACATTAAATCAACGCCCTCTACCGACACCCACAGGAACTGCAGGGCCACTCACCAAGGATGACCTGCTTCTGGGCCAATCACCTGGGCTTCTTCCGGACCAATCACATGGTCCGAGATACGGAACAGAGGCGTATCCAACCCAAGAACCTGATTTAGACTACAACGAAGAGGAGTTTATGCAAATAACTCATCAACATCCGATGTGTTACTATCACCGATTCGACCAGAATAACCACCTCTACAGTGCTGAAGACCGCCAATATCCGCAATAGCAGATCAACAGAAAGTAATGAAACCCGTACATACAATATCAATAATAGACGAAAGCAAGAATCAATGTAAAACAATTATCATGCAACCATGCAAGCTTTCTAAAATAAGAGTTTAAGTTTAAGAAATAAAGCATAACCATAACACTAGAAAGTGCCCGTTCTAGTAAGTGTAGAATATCTAGAAGTGTCTATTCTAGTAAGGTATAGGTGAGCTAGAAGTGAACATTCTAGTGGTGTCGAGGCACTAGAAGTGAAAAGCTCTAAGCACTAGAAGTGAAAGTTCTAGATGCGTATAAAATACTAGAAGTGTTTATTCTAGTTCTGTGTGAAATCGCCGTACCTCTCTGATGAATAAGAGAGGGTAAAAACGTACGAGCCAAACGCAGACCAGATCTCTCTTAGCGAT
This sequence comes from Paralithodes platypus, assembly GCA_032716605.1. Lineage (NCBI taxonomy): Eukaryota > Metazoa > Arthropoda > Malacostraca > Decapoda > Lithodidae > Paralithodes > Paralithodes platypus. The sequence goes on from CM064524.1 coordinate 20,557,574, forward strand.
CACCTTCCTCCCAAGTCTAAGTGTTCTATGTGTTCTTGAGTTTTGGAATTGTTGTGAAGGTTATAATTATAAGATATGTTCGTGTTCAAGTCAACGTAAAGTATGGAGACCCACCGTGGACTCTCATTTCATTATCTTATACCTCGTATTTGTGAAAACCTTATATACGTCTTTACAGTTATTAATATATATCATATTCTGGATATAACTCTTTTATATTCCATATAAATATTATATATATGCTTGACCTAAGATATATATAAAACGTCACACGTAAACCTTTTGTGAATACTGACAGATCTTATTCATGTGTGTATTATCAGTTGTGTATACAGTATAAGTACGTAGTGCAGTGTTCAAAGAGAGCGTAATTCTTATACCTGCCACATAATTAATATAATTCTAATTTATGGACACCTCTAGGTCCATTCACAATATAATTCCTAGTAAATAATAATTCGTTCCCCCTTATTTAATTATTAAATCAGTATGTTCGACTGCCTTATTCGTTTATTCTGAATAATATAATTCCCACATAATCTTGTGAATAATTCGGTCCACCACGGTACACAGTGAATAATATCAATTCGTGAATCTCTATTTACCTTACTATGTTCTAGCCTATATTTTTGGCAATTTCGATGTACTACTATAGTTCTGTGAATTAATTTTATTTTTATATTTCAAGCCTATACATTCTATGGCTAATTCTGATTCACTATTTTAGTTTTGCGAAATTATTTTATTTTATAATTCCAGAATACCATTTCCTGGCTACAATTTTGATTCATTACTTGTTTTGTGATATCAGTTTTTATTATATAAATTCGTTCATCCACTTTAAGGTGTTTCATAATTTATTTCCTGCGGTTGAGTATTCATTTATATCCGCTGCATTCATAACCCCATTCGGTTATATTTTATTTCACTACACGTTTTGTGAAATCGAAATTCCTTATCACTGTTCATATAGTCCATTTGTGACTATAATAATGTTGTGTAGACCCGGTGTCTAATTATTCACCAGTTTGCCTTTATTATCTATTTGTAACTTAAATTGTCATACCTCTAGGGTTAACGTTAAAGTCGTATTTATCCATCCTAGACTAACATTCCATATTCTTAATATTAAACGTATCTCGCAGTAAACTTGACCTAGACCCCTAGTCGCGGGAGCCTTGATATTCTTTCTACCTGGCCGCGGGACCCCCCACCCTCAGCCTTGCGCACGCTCGCTTATTTTGTTTACGCGATATCAGTTGCCCAGATTTACTATACGTGAGTCCTCTCTGTGCACACTTAACTTTGATACAGATATTGTCATCATTTTTTGTTTATGTATTACGTTATGTATTGATCTTGATGTTTTGTAAGTGACGCCCTTATTCATAAATAAGTAAAACTTCTTAAACTTATTCTCAGTCACCTCATATAGCCATTGGTCTTATTCTTTATAGATAAGTGCCGGATGTGCTTTTATTGTATCTAGCTATTACGAAATAAAAACTTGTGTATCATACCTTGTGTGCTTATTATCTTTGGGAAGTGATTGGAGTAAGCCAAAGGCCGATGTTGTGCATATGTGCACAACAAACTCACTTGCTCTTGTGTTCCCGATTTCGACTCCTCTGAATTCTCTACTTTATGGCTCAAACTTTCCTGTCATTCTCTTACTAAATATTTCTGTGCTGTCTATCTTTCCCCTAACTTTACCAACTTTTCCAAATTCTTTGACTATCTAAACTCTACAGTGGAACACATTCTATCCATTTCTCCTTTCTCAGAAATCTCCATCTTAGGAGATTTCAACCTTCACCACCGCCAATGGCTCTCCTCTCACACTACTGATCCACCTGGTGAACAAGCCTACGTCTTTTCTATCATAAATGACCTAGAGCAGTTAGTTCAGCATCCAACCCGTATCCCGGATCGCATCGGAGATCGGCCCAACATTCTTGACTTGTTTCTAACTTCTAACCCTTCTTCTTATACTGTCAATCTTTTCTCTCCTTTGGGCTCCTCCGACCATAAACTTATCTCTGTCAACTGCTCTATCTCTCCAGTACGGCCACCCGATCCTCCTAGCCGGCGGCGCTTGTGGCACTTTGGCGCTGCCGACTGGGAGGCTCTCCGGCAGTACTTCTTTGATTTCCCATGGAATGATTTCTGCTTCCATGGCCGGGGACCCTCGGAGAGTGCTGAACGCATTACCAAGGTAATCCTATCGGGCATGGAAGCATACATTCCATTCTCTTTCTCTCAGACTAATGCTAAAAAATCTTGGTTTACTCACGCCTGTTCTACTGCTGTCCGCAATAAGGAGGAAGCATTCAAACGGTACCGACGCCTTAAAACTCAAGACTCATTCTTCCTATGTTTCTGCCCGGAACCAAGCCAAATCTGTTCTTCGACTTGCCAAACACTCTTTCATCAATAATAAATGTACTGAACTATCCAACTCTAGCTCTTCCCAAGCTTTCTGGCATCTAGCCAAAAACCTCTCCAACAATTTCTCTTCCTCGTCTTTCCCTCCCCTTTCCCATTCTGATGGCACAACCATCACTTCTTCCTCTGACTAAGCTAAACTCTTCGCTCAAACTTTTGCTAGAAACTCCACCTTGGATGATTCCGGTGCTATTCCTCCCTCTCCACCCTCCTCTCTCTTAGTTATGCCTAATATCCTAATCTCTTCTAAAGATGTACACTCACGCGTACTAAAAGTTGCTCAGGGCTGGGGCCTTCGTTCCCCTACTCCACCCTGGGCAGGTGGAAGGGGGGAGTCGGGTCCAAGGCTACCCCCACCGTCCACCCCCAAACTATCACCAACTCCCCCACCTTCCTTCTCTAGCTGGCAGTTAGTGATTAGCGACGATTGCTCTCATGTATTGCAAATAATTGCTAAACTATCATTGCACATGCTTACAATGGCCAATATTTATTATTTATTATGAATTTATTAATACAATATACAGTATAATTGTATTTTCAAAATAAATCTCTATACACAACGTTGGGTTACACGAATCTCAGCTGTAGTGATCTTCTGCCTCTCTCTCTCTCTCTCTCTCTCTCTCTCTCTCTCTCTCTCTCTCTCTCTCTCTCTTTCTCTCTCTCTCTCTCTCTCTCAACACGCAGACTACGAGGTCAGTTAATTTAAGTTTTTAAAATATGTAATGGGTTTGACAATATGGATCATACCAAACTGTTTAGCCTCAATATGAATACAATACGCAACCATGGCTGGCAGTTAGAACTGAAAATGTTGAGCACTAATATTTGTGGAAACTGTTTCCCATTTAAGATCTGTTCTACCTTGAACTAAGTTTCCTCAGAAGTTTTAAACATTTCCTCAGTTGAGCAGTTCAAGAAGACAGTATTCAGTAGATAGTATTTTGCACACTCTGTAAGGAGTGTAGTGCACTGAACAATGTCTCTCCTTCCATTTCGAATATTTCCCCGAAATGGACTGCAAGGTCTTAGAGATACTAACTATTCCTTATAACTCCTTGTAACTCTCATAAGACACACTTTCTACAACCAAGATATAACGGGTCTGAATGGCGTATATTTTCCTTCATTAGTGTGTGTGATGAATGTTGCCTGCATTCGATACACATAGAGGAGAGTTGATGGGGTTTGTAGAGGTGAGAGGCTGGGATCACAGATAGAGACAAAGAAGGGGGAAGTGAGAAGGCGAGCCCTGCTACTCAAGGGCGGGTGCCCAACCCAGAAAGGAGTTGAAATAGGGGAGCTATCCCCCGCCAATGCGGCTCAGAGGATTGGGTTCTAGTCATGTGGTGATGGGCTGGTCTATCAGAGTGAGGGCATTTCCGCACCCTCCTCAGCTCCCCGCCTTGGAGTGGGTTCGGGCACCCAGGTTTTATTAGTGGTGAGCAGGGAGGGTTTTGTGGGGGCGCTCGTTTATGGCCTTGGCCTTGCTCGGGACCTTGGGGCTGTTCGGCCGGGCAGCCTGGGGAACAGCAACAACAACAACAACTCATGGGCTCGATACTCAAACCTTACTAAAAAATTAACACCGACTTTGATCGTAAGTTTTATCGAGTTCTACCTTTAATTGATTAACAAAAAGTGTATAGGCCACATATAATTAAACACATACCGTTTATAGTATGTATGGTATTGAGCAAATGGGAGAAACTGATTGGAATGATAAACGAAATAATCAATAACAGTCGAAACACTATTCCATCCAATATTTGCCTTTAGTCATGTCTTATTATGATATAAAAGCCCGACTGTGTAAGTAATTTGAGAAACTAGGAGTAGATCGTAGAGGGCACGTTGATGTGTATTGCAATAGTGGTGAACATAATAACCTGAATACTGTATGAGATTGGATTTAATTACAGTATTATTATATTCAAATCGCATTAAATTTTGATCGTAGAAAATAGTGCAATGAGAGAGAGAGAAGACCACTACAGCCAAGATTCGTGTAACCCACGTTGTGTATAGAAACTTGTTTTGAGAATACAATGATGCAGTATATTGTATTAATAAATTCCTAATAAATACTAAATATTGGCCATTGTAAGCATGTGCAATGATGGTTTAACAATTATTTGCAATACATGAAAACAATCGTCGCTAATCACTAACTGCCAGCTAGAGAAGGAAAGTGGGGGAGTTGGTGATAGTTTGGGGGTGGACGGTGGGGGTAGCCTTGGACCCGACTCCCCCCTTCCACCTGTCCAGGGTGGAGTAGGGGAACGAAGGCCCCAGCCCTGAGCAACTTTTAGTACGTGTGAGTGTACTTTCTACCCTCTCTGGGCTTAATACTAATAAGGCGTACGGTCCGGATGGTGTTCCTCCTGTTGTTCTCAAAAACTGTGCTTCTGTGCTGACTCCCTGCCTAGGCAAACTCTTTCGTCTCTGTCTATCCTCTAACGTCTTCCCTTCATGCTGGAAGTTTGCTCACATTCAACCTGTCCCAAAGAAGGGTGACCGCTCTCAACCCTCCAACTATCGTCCAATTGCTCTCATCTCTTGTCTTTCTAAAGTTTTTGAAACTATTCTTGCTTCCAAATTTCTTAAGCATTTCTCTTCTCATAATCTGCTCTCAGATCGCCAGTATGGCTTCCTTAAAGGTCGCTCTACTGGTGATCTTCTTTCATATCTTACTAACTCTTGGTCATCCTCCTTTCGGGACTTCGGTGAGACTTTTTCTATTGCACTAGACATATCAAAAGCCTTCGATCGAGTCTGGCACAAATCTTTAATTTCTAAACTACCCTCCTTCGGTTTCTATCCCTCCATCTGTGCCTTTGTCTCTAATTTCCTTTCCGGCCGTTCCATAGCCGCGGTTGTGGACGGCCATTGTTCACTTCCTCACCCTATAAACTCCGGTGTTCCTCAGGGTTCTGTCCTATCTCCTATTCTTTTTCTAATTTTTATAAAAAATGATCTCCTCAACTGTACCTCAATTCCCATCCATTCATACGCAGACGACTCAACCTTACACTACTCCATTAGTTTTTCAGAACGCCCCAGCCAGCAATCCCTCAACGACAAACGTAATGAAGCCATAGAACTCTTAAATTATGATCTAAATACTATCTCCAATTGGGGCAGAGAAAACCTTGTTACCTTTAATGCTTCCAAAACCCAATTTCTCCATCTATCTACCCGTAAGGAACTCCCAGCGGATTATCCCTTATTCTTCAACAATACAAAAGTCAATCCTTCATCTTCTCTCAATATTCTTGGTGTCTCCTTTTCTTCTGCTCTCAGTTGGAAGGACCATATTACCAGTCTTGCTAAGGCAGCCTCCCAGAAGCTGGGTGTGCTCAACTGCCTTAGGGTGTTCTTTTCCCCTGCACAGCTTCTTGCTCTGTACAGGGGAATAGTGCGTCCTTGTATTGAGTATTGTTCACAGGTGTGGGGAGGTTCCTCTCACACCGCTCTCCTAGACAAAGTTGAAAGGAAGGCCTTTCGTATCATTAACTCACGTCCACTCACCAACTCTCTGCAATCTCTCTCTCTCCGCCGCAATGTTGCATCTCTCTCGCTGTTCTATCGCTACTATAATAATCAGTGTTCCTCAGAGCTTTCCCAGTGTATACCACCTCCTTTACGTAAGGCACGTGGTACCTGTCTTGCAATTCAATCCCACCCCTACTCTGTGCAACTCTTCAACCCAAGAGTGAAACGTTACTCTCAAACTATCTTCTACTCAACAGCTGAGCTCTGGAACTCTCTCTCAGAATCAGTCTTTCCCTCTTCCTGTGACTTAAATTGCTTCAAACTCAGTGTGTCCAGGCATTTTGGCTCGAACGTCCCTTGATTTTGGCCCTGTCACTCTTTCAACTATGGGGGAGGCACTCGCTATAGGCAGTTCTGCCTTTTGCCTCCCTCAATCACATAGAAAAAAATAAAATAAAAAATCTAGTACTATTTATATCAATGCTCGCTATGTTCTTGTCGAGCAGGATTATGTTCTAAGTTGCCTAAATAAGGAACTTATGAGAAAAAGTATCAAGCGAATTGGATTACAACCACGCATAACAATATATATATATATATATATATATATATATATATATATATACAGTATATGTAGATATATAGATAAATAGATACTTGATTTTGCTCAAGAGTATAGAGCAAGAAATTCAGGTCATGATTCCTTCGAACCTTTGAAATAAATCTTTCTGCAAACTCTTCCCAATCAAGAAGTCTCGTTTATAATGTTTGATTTTTCATTGACAATGTCCTAGGCAATTAACAGTGCAGAGAGAGAGAGAGAGTAAGAGAAAGAGAGAGAGAGAGAGAGAGCTACATAGATACACATAGGGCTGGTGTAGCAGAGTGGTCTTGCCACTGGACTGGTAAACCAATGGACCCGGGTTCGAATCCCAATATGTCAATGGGAAGATATTATTGGAATGGAATTTGTGCTGTACCTAGTTTCAGTGCATTACCACAGCACACCGAAATGCCAAAACAAAATACCCTCATTGTTCTCTGATTAAATAGCACTGTATGAATATTCCCATATTCAAAATATGCTACAGGGGGGCAATGCCTAGTGAGTTAATTGCTCAATAGGTGGCATTCTGAGAGTGAGGGTCCGAGCCTGGGGAGTGAGACTGTGAAGCGCAGAGGCGAAGCAGCTTCAGAGATGGAGTTGGGTTCGAGCCGTGAATAGGTGCTTCGCATGTCTCACTCCCTAGACTGGAACAAGACCTCACGGGCCTCACCGTGTTCAACGGTAGAGTGTAAAGGCTATCAGCCTATGCCCGAGAGGGAGTAGTTGGAATATAGGAAAAAAAACAAAAAACAAAAAAAACATACCACACAGACCTCGGGGTCCCTACTAGGCAGTCTAACTTTACAAACTATTTTTTTTTTTTTTTCATATCACCCCAGCCCCTCTAGTTAGAGGTGAAGCCTTCCCTTGAAAGCGTTTATTTTGTCTCTTAACCACTCTCGCTGGTAGTTTATTCCACTCTGTCACTACACTGTAGGTAAAGAAACTCTTTGCGACATCTAGGTTTGCTTTTCTGGTTTTTAATTTCATTTCATTTCCACAAGTTTGAGTATTATTGTTTAATGTGAATAGCGCATTTATATTGACTTTGTCGAAGCCTTTCAGTATCTTAAAGCACTCAATAAGTTGACTGTTCAACCTCCTCTTTTTTAATGAGAACAGGTTCAATCGTTTAAGTCTTTCTTCATATGGTTTATTTCTTAATGAGGGTATCATCTTCGTCGCTCTACGCTGTACTGATTCGAATCTTACAATGTCCTTGCTCAGATAAGGTGACCAGAATTGCACACCATATTCAAGGTGGGGCCTCACCATACTTTTGAACATTGGCACTACTACGTTCTCATGTTTATAAGTAAATTTTTGTTTAATAAAGCCCAATGCTCTGTTTGCCTTATTGGCAGCTGCTATGCATTGGTCGGATGATTTTAGGTTTTCAGATATTAGTACCCCTAGGTCTTTTACTAGCGTTGTGGTTTTTATTTGTTGGCCATTAATTTCGTATTTGTATTTCATATTTCTGCTACCAACCTGCAGCACCTGACATGTATCGACATTGAAGGGCATCTTCCATTTTTCAGACCACTCTGATATGCTTAAATCAGACTGCAGCACATTTCTATCTTGTTCGGCCAGGACTGCATTCCCTATCATTGTATCGTCGGCGAATTTGGAGATGGTGTTGTTTACCCCTACATCGATATCGTTAATGTAAATGAGAGAGAGAGAGAGAGAGAGAGAGAGAGAGAGAGAGAGAGAGAGAGAGAGAGAGAGAGAGAGAGAGAGAGAGAGAGAGAGATAATTTTTGTATTGTAAGTTGATACAGACAACACAAATTCACCTTATATATATACTACATGTTTACATAACGATAGTCACTACATAAGTGATACATCCTGTCTACCCAGAAGCCACTATGGCCGCCATAGACATATAAACAAAGACATAATAATACACAGTAACAAAAACACACACACAAACATACGTTAGTAGATACATAGACACGATAGCTCTTGTCTATTAACCCCCTCTGTACCGGCTACGTCTTTTTCATGTTTATTCTGGCTAATATTAGACTATTTTATTCAGTATAGATGGGGCCTTCAGCAAACAACAGGCTTCGAACTATCTCACTTAACTCCTTTGTCTATGGTAGATACTGCTTAAACTGCACACAATCGTCTAAATTGAGCTAGAATAAAACTACAGCGATATTTCCGGTACTGAAGGGGTTAATTATGACGAGTATACAAATCCCCACCAGCAACTTATATCTGAAAAGAGAAGTCGAGTTTAGATTCTACCATGTGGTTAGTGGCAAGCAATAAAATATTGTGAATATTTGCAGCACATTTCTATGAGCCCACCTTCAGACACAAGAGGTTAGGGATCACAATGACTAGCCTCGTATTAACTCCTTTAGCACGATGACATTATTTCTCATGCTGATTACCATTAGACTATTTGTGTCAGCTTATAATCTACCTCTAGGACTCAAAGGGGTAAATACGATCTCAATAAACCCTCTGAGTAACATAGGTCCTCCTTAAACTGCAATAACATCGTTTAATGTTAGCCAGAATCAATGGTAAATAGGCGTTATGGTGCTGAAGGGGTTAATAACTGAGCTACAGGTAACCACTATATTTACTGAGATATCAGGAGAAAAACACACTAACTTTACAGATAACCAACCTTTGCCCAATATAAATATACAGTAGAAGCAGATACAACACAGATAAATGAAAAGGTATGGACGAGCACAGACACAAGCACATGCAGACACAAACAAAAAAGAAAAACAAACAACATCCAAACAGACGTCCATGCAAAAAAAAACTAGCCAGACAAATAGAGAATGGAGGCAGTGTATTAACCGAGTTATCGAGAGGGAAACTCAATAACCTGCCGGATCAAAGGACACTAACCGATCTAGTTTTATCACTAATATATTGATTCTTTGTGGACCTTACTTTCCCTGGAAATAGATAGAGAGATAGAGAGATAAATAAATATTATGCTCTCTCCACTAACCAACTTTACTCCTAAACTCGATTAATGAAATTAACAAACACATTTGGCAGTACGGGGATTCGAACCCAGGACGCTTACACCGAAAATCAACACACTTATGCATTGCACCAGGGGAAGGATTTTCGGAGAAGAAATCGACTCAGCACAGGACAACCAGGAAGGAGGACCGAAGACAGCGAGGACGGCAACCTGCAAAGGAATTAAATGCTAATCCGTCAAGAACCGCGAATTTGGATAAAGCTCCACCAACACGACCCAAATTCAAAACCGCCAGGCATAACGACCGAGGACCGAGGACAGCCATGAATGTAAAATAATGTATATCCGACCAGAACCAAAAATTCGATTAAAGAACGTTCTGTGAGTTCTAAAACCTCAACTTTAAAGGTTTTCTATGCAAACGCTCGTAGCATACGCAATAAATTTTTAGATTTAGAGGAACTAGTGTTTACAGAAAATTATGATGTGATTGGCATAACCGAATCTTGGCTCAATACAGAAGATAGAGACTTTTTAGCAGAGTATTCACTTCCCGGTTATGTAATATTTGAGAACAGCCGAATAAATAAAAATGGAGGTGGCGTTTTATTTTATATCAAAGAAAGTCTTAACCCGACCCTCTTGTCAAAACCTCAAATTGTGAACGTCGACACATCTTTTGTGCTAATAAAGAATAATAAAGGTACAAAAATAATACTTGCATTAATATACAGACCTCCAGCTCAATCAGTGCAAACTGACCAAGAAATTTATGAACAAATTGCAGATGTAAGTAACTCACAAGATACCGTATTTGTTGGCGACTTTAATTTACCTATGCCCAAGTGGGGCGATACTCTTACTTCACACTCTGGACATGACTTGTATGTGAACTTGCAAGAGAGTTCACTCTATCAATTGGTTCGATCGCCGACCCGTTGTAATAACGTTCTTGACCTTGAACTTGCAACAAAAGAAGAATTAATAGAGAATTTGAATGTTGGTGATGAATTCATTAACAGCGACCATCGTACAATAACTTTCACTTTAAAGTTTACTAGTAACGAACCAAATAGCAGCATCGAAAAGGTCCCTAATTTCAAGAAAGCAAACTTTCATAAACTTAGAGCCATGTTTAAAGAAACTGCCTGGCGCTTTTTAATTAACAATAACAACATAAATACATCTTGGGAATTATTCGAAACAACTTACCTAAAAGAAGAGTGAAAAAGAGAGGGAGTACAAGGAAAGACTAAATGAAAAGTGGATGGAAGTGAGAGAGATGGAAGAGAGAGAAGTAGAGGTTGAATGGCAACAGTTTAAGGAAGGAGTGAAAGCAAGTGCAGAGGTAGTATGCGGCAAAAGGAAAGTAGGAGGCAGAGGTATCAGAAAGGGAAGCGAGTGGTGGAATGATACGGTGAGAAAGGCAGTTGAGGAGAAGAGACAGTGTTTTGAGAGGGTTTTACAGGATGGTAGTGTTGAGGTATGGGAGAGGTACAAGGAGAAAAGGAGAGAGGCAAAACGGAAAATTAGAGAAGCGAAAAAAGATGCAAACGAAAGGTGGGGCCAAAGGCTGAGTGAGAATTTTGAAGAACGAAAGAAGATGTTCTGGAAGGAGGTAAATAAAGTAAGGAAAGGAGGACAAAAGAGGGAAGAGTCAGTGAAAGATGAAAATGGAGAATTACTAGTGGAACCAGTTGAAGTGAGGAAAAGATATGCCGAGTATTTTGAATCTTTGTTAAATACAAGAGATGGAAGAGAAGCAGTGATTGAAGCAGAGGTGGATGGAGATAGGTTACCCAGGCCACCCAGGTGGTAGGGAATGAATGAAAGGATTGAGGAAAATGAGGTGAAAGATGCAGTGAAACAAATGAGAGCGGGAAAAGCAGAAGGTTTGGATGGTATTGCTGTGGAGTGTATTAAGAAGGGTGGAGATGTGATAATAGATTGGTTGGTGAGACTTTTCAATGTGTGCTTTGCTGTGTCAATGGTACCAATAGACTGGAAGAGTGCATGTATTGTGCCGTTGTACAAGGGGAAGGGAGATCGGCAGGAGTGTTCAAGTTATAGAGGTATTAGTTTATTGTCAGTGGTTGGAAAGCTGTATGGCAGGGTGTTGATAGAGAGGATAATAAAGTGTACGGAAGTTGCAATAGGAGAAGAACAGTGCGGTTTTAGGAGGGGAAGAGGGTGCATGGATCAGATGTGTGCAGTAAGACAGTTATGAGAGAAGTATTTAGAGAAGCATAAGGAGATATTTTGGGCTTTTATGGACTTGGAAAAAGCGTATCATCGTGTGGACCGTGAAGCAATGTGGAAGGTGTTAAGGATTTATGAAATAGGAGGAAATTTGTTAGAAGCAGTTAAGAGTTTTTATGAAGGGAGCAGAGCATGTGTGAGAGTAGGAAATGGTGAGTTGAGTGAATGGTTTGAGGTAAAGGTAGGTTTGCGACAGGGTTGTGTAATGTCACCATGGCTGTTTAATATGTTTATGGATGGTGTGGTGAGGGAGGTGAAAAGGAGAACTATGGGAAGAGGATTGGGTTTAGTAGGAAAGAATGGTAGAGATTGGGAGTTGAATCAGTTGCTGTTCGCTGATGACACAGCATTGGTGGCGGATTCTGATGAGAAACTGCAGCGGGTAGTCAAAGAGTTTGGTGTGGTTTGTGGAAGGAGGAAACTGAAGGTGAACGTCAATAAAAGTAAAGTAATGGTGTGTAATAGGGGAGAGCATAGGGTGAATCTAGATGTGAGGCTGGATGGGGAAATATTGGAACAAGTAGAATGTTTTAAATATCTAGGAGGAACGATAAGCAGGAGTGGAGGTATGGAAGTGGAGGTAAAACAGAGAGTGTGTGAAGGAAGGAAGGTTTTCGGAGCAATGGGAAGTATGTGGAAGACGAGAAATCTCGGAGTGAAAGTAAAAAGAGCACTGTATCAAGGAATTGTTGTGCCAACAGTGATGTATGGGGCTGAGACATGGGCTCTGAAGAAAAAGGAGAAAAGAGGGCTGGATGTGATGGAGATGAGCTGCTTGAGGAGTATGTGTGGAGTTACTCGTAGAGACAGATTGAGGAATGAAGAGATACGTAGGAGAGTGGGGCAGCAAGAACATTTGTCAGCCAGAGTGGACAGAAGGGTGCTGAGCTGGTATGGTCATGTTGAACGAATGGGAGATGAAAGGCTTACAAAGAGAATATGTGAGTCAGGTACAAGGGGAGATAGAAGGGCAGGAAGACCCCCATTGAGATGGAGAGACTGTGTAAGAAAGGCTTTGGATGATAGAGGAATGACTATAGACCAGGCAGGGGAAGTGGTGGTGGACAGGAGTGAATGGAGAATGCTTGTGAATAGTTGAGTGAAAACGTGGTCATTTGGAGTAAGGGGTCGGGCGCAAGTTGGACTAGATAATAGTCCATCAGGCGCCTGGCCCGGGGAGACGATTAATATGAAGGGTGTGCCTGGAAGTGTGGTGGGAGGGCTTGTGGCTTTGGTTCCGCTGCATGTCTGCCTGCCGAGATCGGAACCTCTCCGGGTGGTCAGGGGCCGGGGAAGTGCTGGAGCGACCTTGGTAACCATGGTCTCTGGGTCTTCTCCTGGGTGACCTGGATGTGTGAGAGTTTGTGTTTTTTATCTGTGTTTATTTTTTGTTTTATGTTGTTTTTGTGTTTTCCCTGTTCTTGCTCTGTCTTGAGTCGGCTACCCCCAAAATGGGGATTGGGCCTGAGCATATAGATAGATAGATAGATAGATAGACTTACCTAAAAGCAGTGCAGGACTGCATACCATCGAAAATACGGCGTACAGGCCATAATAATAAGCCCAAATGGTGGAATACAGATATTTCAAACTGTCTGCTTGCTAAAAAGTTTGCTAATGATAGATTAAAATCCTTACAAAATGACGAAGAACGGGTGAAATTTGTAGAGCTACGACGCCAAGCCAAAAAGTTAATTAAGCAAAGTAAAAAGACCCTGGAGTTACATGTTGCGAATCAAAGTAAAACAAACCTGAACGAATTCTATAGTTTTATCAGAAAGAAAAAAGTAGTTACTTCAACTGTTGGACCTTTAGTCGATGCAAATGGAGAATACACCAAAGACGAAGTACAAATGAGTAATGCCCTCAATACCTTCTTTGCATCAGTTTTTACAACGGAAGACCTCAGTGATATCCCTACACCATTGCCGATTCAGATTGATAATTCAGATGTTCTAAGCAATATCACCGTTACAGAGAGAGAAGTATTGAATTGTTTAGATAAACTCAAGGTAAATAATACGCCTGGACCTGATACAATCTCTCCTAGAGTCCTAAAGGAAGCTAAGGATGAGCTCTCTAAACCACTGACATTGCTATTCAATAAATCCTTGCAGTCTGGAACTTTGCCCGATCAGTGGAAGCTAGCCAACGTAACACCGATATTAAAAAAAGGCAGCAAATCCCTACCCATTAACTATCGTCCAATTAGCTTAACCTATGTTGTATGTAAAATGCTAGAAACACTCATAAGAGACAGACTCGTAAATCAATTAGAGGAAAATAACATCCTTAAAGATACTCAACACGGCTTTCGTAAAAAACTTTCCTGTTTAACAAACCTCCTAGACTTCTTCCACGATATCCTCAACCTCTACGATGAGAGTAAAGCTGTAGATATTATATACCTTGATTTTCAAAAGGCCTTTGACAAAGTTCCCCACAAACGTTTACTGCTAAAACTAAAAGCGCATGGAATACAAGATGGTGAGTTGAAATGGATAGAAAATTGGCTCAGCGACAGAAAGCAAAGAGTAGTCATAAACGGTAAGGCATCTAAATGGACCAGTGTAAGTAGCCGGGTACCCCAGGAATCGGTACTAGGACACATTCTCTTTCTAATTTACATCAACGACATAGATGAGGGTCTCACCTGTATAATCTCAAAATTTGCTGACGATACAAAAATTGCAAATAGCGTACTCTCAAAAGAACAAGTTGACAAGTTGTGTTGATTGCAACACAATCTAGATAAGTTGTCATGTTGGGCCCAAATTTGGCAAATTAGTTTCAATGCGGACAAATGTAAAGTACTACATATCGGATACCAAAATGAGAAAGCAAACTATTTGATGAATGGCACTCAGCTTAAGAATGTAAACAGAGAAACCGATTTGGGAGTAACAATATCGAATAACCTAAAACCGAGTACACTATGTTCAGAAGTTGTTAAGAAGGCAAACAAAATAATTGGCTTTATAGGCAGGTCATTTGAGCATAAATCCAAAGATGTTATCCTAACCCTTTACAATTCCTTAGTCCGCCCTCTTCTGGAATACTGCGTTCAATCCTTATTACCAAAAAGATATAGACAAGCTAGAACGAGTTCAACGTAGAGTTACCAAAATGATACCTAGCCTAAAGAACAAACCATATGAGGAGCGTCTTAGAGAATTAAATTTATTTCCTTTAACCCAGCGCAGTTTAAGAGGCGACTTAATTCAAGTGTTCAAAATCATCAAAGGCATCGACAATATGAACTGTACTATCGACCAATCTAATTACACGCGGGGAAACGGGTGCAAAATTATTGGTAAATCTTTTAACTCACACGAAGCTAAACATTTCTTCTTCAATCGAGTTGTCAAGTTATATAAAGGGCTTCCCCGAGATGTTATAGACTGCAGCACCGTTGATTCATTTAAACTTCGCCTAGACAAATATCTCGCATCAAACCCGCGACTGACTGCGTTTGTAAATGAATAACTTTATTTTATCCTCCCCTCAGTTACTAACCCATCTGTCCCCTACTAACTTCCTAATCCTGCCACGGACATTAGTACCAGGGCAGTAGTTCCCTTTCCAATGTTCCCTTACCCACTCTAAACCACTGTTTGGACACTTGATCCTCAGTGTTTTGGAGGACAAGCAGCCTAGAAGGGTCACTAGACCTGTTGTTGCTTGATTTCCTTTGTACTCCTTTTTACACCAGACAGAAATACAGAAAGGGAAATATAGAGATAATTAAGGCAAATTTACGTGATTTTGCATATTATTTGTTATATGGATAAATAGATAGATACAGAGAGATGCACACAGATAGAGACATAGAATTTGGGCCGATAGACTTGATATTGTCTGTTATTTTCTGAGAAATATGCCTCATATTCGTGTTCAATAATACACTGGTTATACGTAAACTTGACATATATATATATAGAGAGAGAGAGAGAGAGAGAGAGAGAGAGAGAGAGAGAGAGAGAGAGAGATTGGACTTATTAGTATGCGAGATCCAACAAAGAGGCTGGCTGAATGGATGAATAGTGATGTCTATTTTTGTTTGTATATAGTGATATAGAAATAGACACACTGATAGATGAAATTAGATAAGTAATAGATAGAGCGAGGAATACAAAGAAAAACAGAGATAGTGAAAGAGTATGATTGATGGTGACGTACATATTATATATAGATAGATAAATATATATACTGTATATACTGGTAGATATATAAACAGATCCATACATTTGCAGATAGAAATATAGGATGCTAAATATAAATGTTTTGTTGACTGTGTTGGAATGGTATCATTAAATAATGAAGCATTCCATAATAAAAACATGTATATTTTTAGCATGGAGTACTTTTTGTATTCTGCAAATACGTATCAGACAACCTGCTACAATGGGCTACAAATGTGGGGTTCCAGTCCTGAAGCTATTCTTCACCTATAGTGTGCTGGCTTAATAATCCAGAAGGGTTTATAGCCTCTGAAGTCCTATTTTAACTAACTAACTAATGAACCGAGTATAATATAGGGTGACTGTATAAATCGCCCCTCAATACATAATTAAGAAAGCCCCCTCTCCCTCCCTCCCTTCTACCGGGTCCGATCATCTATCTCTGGCCAGGGTTTAATCTCTTGAGTGGTGATACAGTGTTTATGATTCTGTATAACAGGTACTGTCTGCATGAGCTGCTTCTCTGCTTATACTATGATATATATATATATATATATATATATATTATATATATATATATATATATATTTATGTGATGTGGTATTATTGATTGTGGTGATATACCGTAGAATACTAACCCCCTCTATCACTGCGTCATTACTGAATAATACCCGAGTAGGAGTTTTTTCTTATAACCTTCTTGGTGGAATTTCCTATTAAATATACGTCACAGAGTTACAATGGTGAAACATTAAAGTAAAACGCCATCTGTTTCCATTACTACGATCGTGTGTATAATCAGAATATGTAGTGATGGTTTCAGCAGGGGGCCTCAAGGTGCCTTGACAGATATGAGCCAATTACTTACATTTGATACACAAGCCACAATATCACCTGTACTTGCACCATAAGTGTGGGTTAGCATTTTTCTGATTGCCCTTTATTTTGTTTTCCTGCGAGAAGAAGAATTCGCTAGCTGCTAATTTCGTGACACTTTAATAGGATTATGATAATAGTCACACTACATTGCCTATTGTTTTCATCTTGTAACCATGTTTTTAAAGTTGTCGTTTTATGTTATTATGCAAAACTTTATATAGCACCTGTGAGAAAGGTTTTCTAAACCAGATTCCCATCCTGATGGAGTATTGGGTCTTGGAAATTCATCCTGGTCATTATTAACTTGGTCAACATTCACATTCCTTATTTCGCTAACTCTGTCTACCCTTTCTACCTTACCCTGTCTGTGGCTCTCCAACTGGAGCTGTTAGATTGGTTTGACCAGAGAACACCAAACCCAGGAATATAATTATAACATATTTCATAGGCCAGAGAAGTACTGGTATGCCAAACCAGTCCTAGTTTAGCTGCGCTCTTGTAGAATATCCTTGTGACTGGTTTAGGTTGGATACGTCTAGGACACTGTACGTAAAACCTCCCTTTGATCTGAGGGTGGTCGGTTGAACACCATCTGGAGTGGGTGGGGGATTCACCAAATAACGTGAAGTATAAACATAACATTTATATATACAGTGGAAGTGAATATAGCAGACACAAAGAGTATATCCCGATAAAACCAAAGAGAGATAACGACTACCGTACACCAGACTTATATAATGTTTGGCCACCAGGAATGCTTCAGAAAATTTAAGGAATATTCAATAAAAGAACATTCATATTAAAGTAAAACGAGTCAAAAATAGTTTTGGGTGTGGTGGTGCGGCACAGTAAAACCTGGGGATCAAAGTGGTGGAAACTAAGGGAAACGGAAAAAGTCGAAAAGAGGAAAAGTAATAGGGTGGGACCAGATCGTAAAGTTGGGATATACATATTTATAAATCTCTCTCTCTCTCTCGCTCTCGCTCTCTCTCTCTCTCTCTCTCTCTCTCTCTCTCTCTCTCTCTCTCTCTCTCTCTCTCTTCTCTCTCTCTTCTTATATATATATATATATATATATATATATATATATATATATATATATATAATATAATATACTGTATATGTATATATATATATATATATATATATATATACTGTATATATAATATAAATATCATTATTATTATCTTTTTTAAGTGGATGCGGGAGACAAAAGCCAAAACTGCCTGTGGCAAGTGCCAGCTCCAGAGATGAAAGAGTGAAAGGGCGAACATCAAGGAATGTTCGATCCAAAAGGTCTGGACACACGAAGTTTGAAGACATTAAAGTCATAGGATGAGGGAAAGATGGATTCAGGGAGAGAGTTCCAGAGCTCAGCTGTCGAATGGAAGACAAATTGGGAGTATCGATTCACTCTTGTCTTGGAGAGTTGCAATAGTAGGGGTGGGATTGTGTAGCAAGACGGGTACTACGTACCCTATGTAGAGGAGGTGGTATACACTGAGAGAGCTCTGTGGAACACTGATTATTGTAGTAACGATAGAATGGCGAGAGAGATGCATCATTGCAGTGAAGAGAGAGCGATTGCAGAGAGTCGGTGAGTGGACGGGAGTTAATGATGCGGAAGGTAACATACAGAGTGGTAATATGGTCCTTCCAAGAGAGATCAGAAGAAAAAGACACACAGAGAATAAAGAAAGAAACTGAAGGGTTGTTTTTTGTATTGTTGGAGAATAAGGGTTAGTCTTTTGGGAGTTCACGACAGGTAGATAGGTGGAGAAATTGGGTTATGGAAGCATTAAAGGCAACAATGTTTTCTCTGCCCCAAATGGAAATGGTAGTTAGATAAGAAGATCAGTTTTGTATGCCTTCATTACGTTTGTGTTTGAGGGATTGCTTGTTGGGGCATTTTAGAAAACTAGTTGCATAGTGTAAGGTAGAGTCGTCTGCATATGAATGGATAGGACTAGGGGTACAATTGAGAAAACCATTTATGAATATTGGAAAGAAAATTGAAGCTAGGACAGAACCCTAAGGAACACCGGAGTTGAAAGGATGAGGAAGTGAATGCTAGCCGTCCACACCCTCAGCTATGGAATGGCCGGAAAGGAAATTAGAGATTTAGGAACAGAAGGAGTGATAAAACCCTAAGGAGGGTAGTTTAGAAGTTAGAGATTTGTGCCAGATTATATCAAAGGCCTTCGATTTGTCTAGCGTAATATTAAAGATATCACCGAAGTCCGAAAGGAGGATGACAAAGAGTTAGTAAGATATGAAAGAAGATCACCAGTAGAGTAACCCTTAAGGAAACCAAACTGGCGATCTGAGAGTTGATTATGAGAAGAAAAAATACTTACGAAATTTGGAAGTAAAAATAATTTCAAAAACTTTAGAGATGCTAGAGATGAGAGCAATTGGATGATAGTTGGAGGGTTGAGAGGGGTCACCCTACTTTTTGAAAGGTTGAATGAGAGCAAACTTCCAGCAAGAAGGAAAGACATTAGAGGAGAGACAGAGACGGAAGAGTTTGGCTAGGCAGGGAGCCAGGATGGAAGCACAGTTCTTACGTACAGCAGGAGGAACACAGTCAGGTCCGTACGCCTTCTTAGTATTAAGCCCAGAGAGGGTGGAGAGTACATCCTTGGAAGAGATTATGATGTTAGGCATACATAGGAGAGAGGGGGTGGAGAGGGAGGAATAGCACTGGAATCATCCAAAGTTGAGTTTTTAACAAAAAAAATAGCAAACACTTCAGCTCTGTCAGAGGAAGAAGTGGCAGTAGTGCCATCAGAGTGGAAAAGAGGAGGGAAAGACGAAGAAGAAAAATTGCTGGAGAGGTTTTTGGCTAGATGCAAGAAGCCTTGGGAAGAGCTAGAGTAGAATATCTCAGTGCATTTATTTTTGATGAAAGAATGTTTGGCGAGTCGAAGAAGAGATTTGGATTGATTCCAGTCAGAAATATAGGAAGAATGAGATTCTTTAGTTTGAGGGTGACGGTACCGTTTGAATGCGTCCTCTTTATTGCGGACAGCAGTAGAGCAAGCGTTAGTAAACCAAGATTTTTTTGCATAAGACTGATTGAAAGAAAATGGAATGTACACTTATATGCCCGAGAGGATTACCTCGGTAATGCGTCCAGCACTCTCGAAGGCCACGGAAGCTAAAGTCATTCCATGGGAAATCAAAGAAGTAATGCTGAGGAGCCTCCAAGTCAGCAGCGTCAAAGTACCTCAAGCGCCGGATCTGGTGGCTGTACCGGAGATATATGACAAATGACAGAGATATGTTTATGGTCGGAGGAGCCCAAAGGAGAGACAAGATTTACAGTATAAGCAGAGTTAGAAATAAGTCACGAATGTTGGACCGATCTCCGAAGTTATCTGGGATACGGGTGGGTTGCTGGAATAACTGCTCTAGATCATTTAGAATAGAGAAGATGTAGGCTTGTTCACCAGATTGGTTAGTGGAAAGAGAGGAGAGCCATTGGCAGTGGTGAACGTTGAAATCTCCTAGGATGGCGGTTTCTGCGAAAGGAGAGATAGATATAATGTGTACCACTTTAGAAGTTAGATAGTCAAAACATTTTGGATAGTCAGTAGAATTAGAGGAGATACACAGTGCAGACACATTTAGGTTTAGAGTGACAAGACAGCTTTAGCCAGTGAGTTGAGAATTCAAAAGAGTCAAAGTTGGGAACAGGAGAGAAAGCGAGATTGTTACGCAACATCCACATTTGGCTTGGAACTGAGGATAGAGATAGTAGGAGGATACAGAGAAGGGTTTGCTGTCAGTATTCCGAGACACCTGAGTTTCGGTGAGAAAGAGAATATCAGGGTTGGCAGAGGAGAGGTGGTGTTCCACAGAGTGGAAGTTTGAGGAAAGGCTACGAATGTTGCATACATTAATAGTAAGAGTGGAAGGTAGTGGTCCAGAGCATCTTAAGGAGTCGTTGTCAGGGGTCAGTCCAATAGGGGCATTTCTGGTCCCAACCCCCCCTGGGGACTCCAAGGCGGTTCGTGGTTGTGTCATCATCTTTGTTTTTTTAGGAAGAGAGGTAGTGTAGTGTGTAAGGTGTTTGTAGTATAATGTAATGATATGAGGAGAATGCGTTTTGGAGGGCAGATTGGGGTTGCCCTCAATATTGATGAGGCACAGAAAGGATCAGCTAGGAAGGCCAGATTGTGAAACAGAAGTTCCGGCTGTCCTTATCAACCACCTACCGTTCCCCGGGAGTACCGCCCTGTTCGGTTGATGCCTACAGCCTCTTCCTAACAGAGTAAAGTCCTGGCATAATATAGCTGAGTAAAGTCGTCTAATATTTGCCAGAATATAATGAACAGGATGTCACCGGTACTGAATAGGGTAAAGGGAAGATATCATTAATATCTTCCAAAATAATTGACCTAACTTCTCAACATTCATCATTCACCACTTCTGCTTTAACTCGAATTAATCCAGTCCATAATTTATTTTCGACCTTACACTTCCTTTTATCTTCCGGTCCCTCTTACTATTGCTGCCAACTTTCATCATTGAACATTTCTGCTTCCACTGGAACCAATAGTTTACATTGTTCATCTTTTAACTTGTCGTTCACCGCATTCCTTTATTGGCTGAGGTAGTTCATTTAGAGAGGGAGACATTGGGGAAAGTATGTGGTGTGTTCCTTATAGTTAAACCTTTACGTGAATTGTGGAGTAGGAGGGAACTGATTGAGATAACGCCGATAATGAAAAGTGGGTGTGAGTGTGTGCGTGTGTGTGTGTGTGAACGAGAGAGAGGTGTGTCTGTGTATTTATGAATGTGTACTTCTGAAAGAGAGCGAGAGTAAATTTACAATATGTAATACTAATTTACCTAGTTATTTATTGCCCAACGCCTTGATTCTGTAGGTGGTGACCACAAATGAATCGCCTCCCTATTATGAGAACATTAAATAGCTTGTTTCAGGGGAAGGTCGGTAGACCAATTACTCATTGTTGTGCATAACTTAGTTGTGAATTAGTAAATTGAAAGATATATTAGGATTGTGTGCTGTTAGAAAAACAAAAACACACAAAACAGGAAGGCATAATACAGTATATTCAGGTGGATGGGACTCGTCATCCATGGTCGGAATCCATCTAGGGGAGACAACCTTATAGTAATCTGGGTTAATCGGAGTCGTTGTGAGCCTCGGTTTCCAACCCATGTACAAAGGAGTACAAAGGAGTACAAAGAAAATCAAGCAACAACAGATCTAGTGACCCTTCTAGGCTGCTTGTCCTCCAAAACACTGAGGATCAAGTGTCCAAACAGTGGTTTAGAGTGGGTAAGGGAACATTGGAAAGGGAACTACTGCCCTGGAACTAATGTCCGTGGCAGGACTAGGAAGTTAGTAGGGGACATATGGGTTAGTAACTGAGGGGAGGATAAAATAAAGTTATTCATTTACAAACGCAGTCAGTTGCGGGTTTGATGCGAGATATTTGTCTAGGCGGAGTTTAAATGAATCAACGGTGCTGCAGTCTATAACGTCTCGGGGAAGCCCATTCCACAAGTTGACAACTCGATTGAAGAAGAAATTCTTAGATTCGTGTGAGTTAAAAGATTTACCAATAATTTTGCAACCGTTTCCCCGCGTGTAATTAGATTGGTTGATAGTGAAGTACTTACTACAGTTCATATTGTCGATGCCTTTGGTGATTTTGAACACTTGAATTAAGTCACCTCTTAATCTGCGCTGGGTTAAAGGAAATAGATTTAATTCTCTAAGACGCTCTTCATATGGTTTGTTCTTTAGGCTAGGTATCATTTTGGTAACTCTACGTTGAACTCGTTCTAGCTTGTTTATGTCTTTTAGGTAATAAGGGCACCAGCGTTGAACGCAGTATTCCAGAAGAGGGCGGACTAAGGAATTGTAAAGGGTTAGGATAACACCTTTGGATTTATGCTCAAATGACCTGCCTATAAAGCCAATTAGTTTGTTTGCCTTCTTAACAACTTCTGAACATTGTTGACTCGGTTTTAGGTTACTCGATATTGTTACTCCCAGATCGGTTTCTCTGTTTACATTCTTAAGCTGAGTGCCATTCATCGAATAGTTTGCTTTCTCATTTAGGTATCCGATATGTAGTATTTTACATTTATCCGCATTGAAACTCATTTGCCAAATTTGGGCCCAATGTGACAATTTATCTAGATTGTGTTGCATATCGTCAACTTGTTCTTTTGAGAGTACGCTATTTGCAATTTTTGTATCGTCAGCAAATTTTGAGATTGTACAGGTGAGACCCTCATCTATGTCGTTGATGTAAATTACAAAGAAAATTGGTCCTAGTACCGATCCCTGGGGTACCCCGCTACTTACATTGGTCCATTTAGATGCCTTACCGTTTATGACTACTCTTTGCTTTCTGTCGCTGAGCCAATTTTCTATCCATTTCAACACACCGTCTTGTATTCCATGCGTTTTTAGTTTTAGCAGTAAACGTTTGTGGGGAACTTTGTCAAAGGCCTTTTGAAAATCAAGGTATATAATATCTACAGCTTTACTCTCATCGTAGAGGTTGAGGATATCGTGGAAGAAGTCTAAGAGGTTTGTTAAACAGGAACGTTTTTTACGAAAGCCATGTTGACTATCTTTGAGTATGTTATTTTCCTCTAAGTGATTTACGAGTCTGTCTCTTATGACCGTTTCTAGCATTTTACATACAACTGAGGTTAAGCTAATTGGACGATAGTTACTGGGTAGGGATTTGCTGCCTTTATTGAATATCAGTGTTACGTTGGCTATCTTCCACTGATCAGGCATAGTTCCAGACTGCAAGGATTTTTTGAATAGTAATGTCAGTGGTTTGGAGAGCTCATCCTTAGCTTCCTTTAGAACTCTAGGCGATATTGTATCAGGTCCAGGCGTTTTATTTACCTTGAATTTATCTATACAATTCAATACTTCTCTTTCTGTAACGGTGATATTGCTTAGAACATCTGAATTATCAATCTGAATCGGCGATGGTGTAGGGATATCACTGAGGTCTTCTGTTGTAAAAACTGATGCAAAGAAGGTATTGAGGGCATTACTCATTTGTACTTCGTCTTTGGTGTATTCTCCATTTTCATCGACTAACGGTCCAACAGTTGAAGTAACTACTTTTTTCTTTCTGATATAACTATAGAATTCTTTCGGGTTTGTTTTACTTTGATTCGCAATATGTAACTCTAGGGTCTTTTTACTTTGCTTAACTTTGTGGCTTTGCGTCGTAGCTCTACAAATTTCACCTGTTCTTCGTCATTTTGTGAGGATTTTAATCTATCATTAGCATTTTTTTTAGCAAGCAGGCAGTTTGAAATATCTTTATTCCACCATTTGGGCTTATTATTATGGCCTGGACGCCGTATTTTCGATGGTATGCAGTCTTGCACTAGTTTTAGGTAAGTGGTTTCGAATAACTTCCAAGATGTATTTATGTCGTTATTGTTATTTAAAAAGCTCCAGTCAGTTTCTTTAAACATAGCTCTAAGTTTATGAAAGTTTGCTTTCTTGAAATTAGGGACTTTTTCGATGCTACTATTTGGTTCGATATGTAGGGGATTAAACCTTTTACAAATCCCTACTACTCACATAAGGGTATGTTACGTCCTGGGATATATAAACACTGGGCTCTTTCTATTGGACTAGGTATGCGGCAACAAGCAACAACGGAAAACGCTAGATCCAACCCTTATCTATAAACCCAGACAACAAACCACCTTAAACCATCAAGAGTCCTGCCTGGACAACAAGGTATCCTATGACTCGGTTACAGGGTGCACGCACTATAGACTTCTGATAGTCAAGCAGGCTATATAAAAGATCACACAATTAAGTTGACTTAACACCTTACGAGCGGCCTATGCGGTTTATTTATGTGTACCGCACAGCGGGGTGTTTTTAGCCAAAATAGGGCTGTTTACGTGATCATTTTCATGCCTAAATAAGACCCAGAACGTAAAACAAGTACCTATCCCTGAAAGGGCATAAACAGAGCTTTCGAATGACACCATAACGATCCTTGTATGATGGATAGTTTTCTTGCAATAACCGTGCAACGCGAGTGCAAAAAGCAGGTAATTCGGTACTTTCAGTACATAATTGAGTATGTAGCGAGTGAGAGAGGGAGGAGGGAGCTGAGATTTGTGTCAGTAGGTTCGCCGCGGTGGTCTGGAGCAGTCATACGCTCGCTAGTCTCCTGCCACCACTTGTCTCTCTCTCTCAGCCACATTACGTGCTGAAATTGCCACTCGAGTTATGTCGAGCGCCGCCACATAGTCCAGCTTTATTTAACTCGACTTATGTTGCTCGCCGCTAATTATGGGTTAAAGCTTCAAGGAAAAGATAGATAACGGAATTAAATTGCAGAAACAATTCAATAATAAACTAGAAGAAAGTACATTTAACGTTACGTTAATTAATACAACAGACTAATCACCCCTGCGTGAAAGAAGGTGAAAGCAAACAGTCCTCAAAACATCGTACAGGTAGACAAGATGCGGGTTTCTAAACTGCATGCGGCTACTGTAGGATCTGATGCTTAGCAAAGAAAGTACGTTACGGATTTAGAGAACTCTTAACTCATAAGCAGGAATAAATACTAGTGATAGGCCATACAGTGTATAATGGCATAGGTATAATTAAATAAAGGCAGCAACTCGCAACATAACCACATACAGGTGTGCTTCTCACTCTTAGTCAGGCAAGCCTGCTCGGACAGAGTCTCTAAGCCACACCCTGACTCACAATGCTCACAAAAACGGTAAACTGTGGCACAATAACAAGCATACAGAGATAATAAACCCCTAGCTGTTAATCTGCCAGGTGGCAGAGGTCTAGCCGGAAGGATATAGGCTTCGGATACCCGGGCTGAGCCACCTGCTCTAGCCTAGGAACGTTCCCAGGTCTGTGCGCCAAATTACTCTAATTGAAAGGGTGCTCTCTTGAGAGACTCAGATCGCAAGTATCTGACTCTCTCCTGGCGAACCTAAAACAAAATCAAGACGTGCTAGCGCAGTGCTGAGTGGACTAGGCAAGGGCCCTCACACAACACAACACTAGACACACAGGGACACAGACAAGAAAATGCCCCCAGACTCCCACGGGTATCCTAGTAAAGTCGTGCGGGTCCACAGGACTCGCACCAGCAGACTTTACTTAAAGGATCGCAAAAAGCCTCCCCTCCGGTCTAGCCCCTGCTAACCTGACACAAGAACACACTAGCAAGCATGAAACCACCAAATATGAGACAACAAAAAAGCTTCCTAGGTCTCATTAACAATTACGTCTCTGCATAAGGCCCAAAATCCTATCTAATTATCTGAGAGCTCGTCGTTCATACAATAATAGATATAAGGTCTATCAAGGGGATGGGATAATTAAATAGATTGGTGAAGTAGTGGAAAGAAGGTATACAAAGTAAGAGAGAAAGTTTTTAAGTGGGGTTGAGAGGGATAGATATCAAGGGGGTCCGAAGGGTACGACAGTGAGGTGAGCTCTGAGTCTTGAATCTGTCTGGACCCCACCCTAGGCATACAAAATACATCCCAGGCTTGGCAACACTCAACACAGTTGCCGGGTCAAAATCGTCTACCCCGTGCGTGAGTCGAAACTAAGCCTAACGTTGCAATCGGATGCATATGGCAACGCTTCAGGCTCGTCCCAAGCTAGACTCTCCGCGCGAAGCAACGTCCCCCAGCCGGTCTCTCTCTCCCGCTCGTCTCCTCCCACTCTCACTAGACTTACATCTTATATATTATAATGAAACAATCAACTATCGAGAATAAAATATACTAAGATGCGTTGGTTAAGAATAAGGGCAGCTACAAGCTGTGAAACAACATAAGAATATCCCAGACATTAGTTACGTTGTCGTAGGATATATACTAAGGAAAAGCCTGCCGGCCGGCTGCCGCCAGCCGGTTTCTAAACGGCTGGGCAGCCGACGCGTGCGCATGCCTGCACGTGGCTACTATGCAGAAGCGTCACACCTCCCCCAAGATATAAGACCCTTGACTAAGTTCTTCATATCTAACAGAAAGCTTCTCATAGTACCACACACTGTTGCGACACAAGGCACTATACTGTATATAAAATAAATAAAGACTGTTGCGCTCCACCGAGCAAGTTCAACTAACTTAACGACAATAAGCGAAAACATTCAACTTAGATACTGCTACAACATCTTATACAAAATTCTACCCGTTATAAAAATACAGAGTTTTTATAAGGTTTTTGCTTTTTTAATTTGTTTTTTTCGGCTGAACTACAGTGACAGCCTATTTTCCTCCACACTCAACCCTCAATCCTGTGGCACTCTAACCAACATCATCCACCCTTGATAGACAATCCGCT
This sequence comes from Paralithodes platypus, assembly GCA_032716605.1. NCBI lineage: Eukaryota > Metazoa > Arthropoda > Malacostraca > Decapoda > Lithodidae > Paralithodes > Paralithodes platypus. Next base: position 20,584,782 of record CM064524.1, read on the forward strand.
ATCACGTTATCAGAACCGGCAATATGGCGTATGTCCAGATTATACTCCTGAAGCATGAGTGACCACCTGGTCAGCCTCATATTCCGGTTATGAAACTGATTCAAGAATTTCAGAGGGTGATGATCGGTATAAACCATTACGACTGGTCCGAAAGCAGGAACATATACATCGAAGTGCCTGAGCGCCAGCACTATCGCCAGGAGTTCTTTTTCAATTACAGAGTAATTCCTTTGTGCACTATTGAATTTTTTACTGTAAAAACTCACTGGATGTTCGATACCTTCATCATCTGTCTGTAACAAGACAGCCCCAGCCCCTCCGCCACTGGCATCAGTCGCCAGCTGAAAAGGTCTGCTGAAGTCCGGGGCCCTGAGTATGGGTGGGTACATAACAGGTGTTTCACCAAGGAAAACGCCTCTGCACACTCAGGAGACCACCGGAACTTCTTGTCCTTAGATAATAAGTCAGTTAAAGGTGCAAGTACAGTCGAATAGCCTTTGATGAAGCGACGATAATAGCCTATCATACCTAGAAACCGCATGATTTGTTTCTTAGTCGTAGGCTGGGGAAACTGATCGATGGCTTTGATCTTTGTCTGTGGAGGGCACACCTGACCCATCCCCACCTCGAACCCCAGGTACAAAACTGTGGCTTTGACAAAATCGCACTTACCCAGGTTTACCACCAAACCTGCTTCCTTCAGTTTATTAAAAAGCTGTCCGATGTGAGCACAGTGACTGTTAAAATCCTTGTCGTATATTATGACATCATCTAGGTACACCGTACAGTTGGGAATGTCGGCTACAATGTCGTTCATTAATTTCTGAAACGTTGCAGGGGCATTTTTCAGCCCGTATGGCATAACATGGCAACGATATGTGGCACCGTCCACCACAAACCCACACACCTCTCGCGCTCGCTCAGACAAGGGCACTTGCCAATAACCCTTAACAAGGTCTATCTTAGTGAGGAACTTGGCTTTTCCTATCTTATCCACACTGTCGTCCACGCGAGGGAGAGGGTACGCATTTGTGGGGGTTAAACCATTCAACCTGCGGAAATCTATACAAAACCGCACCTTGCCATCTGGTTTGGGCTGCAGTGTGACTGGGGAAGTCCACCTTACTGCACCCTCAGAAATCAGCCCACGTTTCAGCATATAATCCAGCTCTTCCCTAAGTGCTGGTAATTTAATAGGGGGAACAAGGTATGGCACTGATTTAAAGGGCGGGTGGTCCCCAACATCGACATCGTGCACCGCTTGAGTAGTGAGGCCAGGATGCTCCGCGAAAACAGCTGGGTTTGAATCAAACAAGTGCTGCACAGCTACACGCTGTTGCTCAGGCAGGTGCAATATGAACTCGTGAGCCACTTGTCTAGAATTTCCCGCCCACTGATCCGCGGAAACATGACAATCCCAATTATCCTCCCCCGCAGCTTGACTGTCCCTTCCTCCTTCTCCACCACGATCGCTGCAGATCAACACCGGGACAGTGAGAGGCTCGGAGGGGCGCCTCACATACTCTTTCATCAGATTTACATGGCAAAGTTGGTTCTTTTTCTTACGATCAGGAGTAGCTACTAAATAGTCGAGATCAGAAACCTTCCTTACAACCCGATACGGACCAGAATACTTGGCAGACAAGGGGTGTCCCACCAGAGGCAGTAGTATCAGTACCTCCTGATCTACTTCAAACTCCCTCAGCTTCACCTTCTGGTCGTATCTGTCCTTCATCTGAGCTTGTGAACTCTTAAGGTTCCGACCTGCTACCTCCAAGCTCTTTAGCCATCTCTCACGGCTTTCAACTACATACTTTAGAAGCGAGCATGGCTTTGTGACTCCCTCCCAGATCTCCTTGACTATGTGGAGGGGCCCCCTGACCCTGTGTCCAAAAATCAACTCGTTCGGGCTAAATCCCAAGCTCTCCCCAGGTACCTCTCTCGCAGCAAATAAAACGTATGGGAGACCTAGATCCCAGTCCTTCCCATTTTCCATGCAATACCACCGCAACATACTCTTGAGAGTCGAGTGCCACCTTTCCAAAACTCCCTGACTCTCGGGATGGTAGGCAGATGACACCACAGACACTATCCCATGTTGCTGCATGGTCTGCTTAAACAGAGCAGAAGTAAAATTGGATCCCTGATAAGACTGGATCTCCTGAGGGTAGCCATAACGAGAGAAATAGACAAGCAGGTTTTTGACAACAGTCTTAGCCATCCCGTTACGAATGGGGTAAGCATCTGGATACCGTGTTGCTACATCCATTACAGTTAGTAAAAATTTATTGCCGGCACTAGTGGGGGGCAATGGGCCAACCATATCGATAACTACTTTGCTGAAGGGCGGCCCAATGACAGGGATGGGTTGTAACGGGGCTCTCGGGATGACATGATTGGGTTTCCCAACAACTTGACAAGTGTGACACTGTGACACCCATGACACGACACTCACCTATAACCCAGGCCACCAGAAAAGCTTGCTCAGAGCTGCCTCCATCTTACGTGCCCCCAGGTGCCCTGCCAAAGGCACATCATGAGCTAATCTCAATAAGCTCTCACGGCACACCCTCGGTACTACTAACTGGTCCACTAATCCTGACCCACCATCCCACTTTTTCTTGGGATCCTGATGTCTCCGATACAAGATCCCCTCGGACAAGAAAAAATCACCAGGCTGTGCATCCCCATCGCTCTCCAGTTCGATAGCACCATTACCACATGACCTGACTTCAGGATCTTCCAGCTGCAAGGAACATATATCAGCAGGTGCGAGATTATCCAAGTTCATCTTAAATAATTTATTTCCACCTCCAATGTCCAGCTGAGCCATCCTTTCCTCACGCTGCGCAAAACGATGCTGTCACAGAGTCTCTTCCTGCCCTGCACCTGCACTAGCGGTGACAGGCCCCGGGGCCTCTCCAGACTCTAACATAGGTGCCAATAATGAGTCACCAAGAAACACTGCCGGCTCAAAACTCTCCAATTGACCAACACTTCCCGTTTTCTTGTGACCTTTCCTCCGCGGTTTGATAGACTGAGGTGGTGGCTGCAAGGCTCCGGATGTCTGAGAACGCGTCACAACACACGCCATGGTTTGTACGCTACACTTCTCAACCCACTCCTGTTCCTCCCTACTAACGTCGGCCGCCTTCTCGGCAACGACCAAGGGTGAAACCTTAGAAGCAGGCACCGCAAAGTCGTTGCCGAGGAGGAGGTCGACGCCCCCAACAGGCAAGTTCTCTACAATTCCGACATCCAGCTCCTTCGCCACACACCATCCACCTCCAGCTCCATCCGCACCAGCGGGTAGGACTTCGTAGCATTGATCCCCTGAACTACCACCACCCGAGCAGCGTTAATTGGTCTACCAGTAAAGTTCCCTTAACAAGGTCTGAGAAGCCCCAGTATCACGCAATAGCTTAACTCCTCGCCTTTCGCCAGCCCACCTCACAAAACCATGCCCTCTATGACCCCGAAAGACGTCGCGGACAGGGTTCGAGCCTTCCGGACTCTTGAACACAGGCTGTGTCCCAACCTCTGACGAACTACCCTTGGCAAACTCAGAAGATATAGGCGACACCCCTATGCTGCGGGCCAATGACACAACCTTGTTTGGTGGCTTGTTCGGACAAGCATTTGCAAAGTGACCCTCCTTGTGACATGCAAAGCACTCTTTACTCTTTGGTTTCCCTTGGGAGTGGGAGGTACCATTAGACTTCTTATACGGGACGGTATTTGGTTTATGTTCAGTTTTATTGTCAGTGCTACATGGTTTTGTGTATTTATGTGTATCAAAATTCTTGGGAGGGGGAGGGGTACGATCCTTTGCACCCGACTCACTCCTAGCTGCTGCTTCGCACCCTCGAATTAATGACAGTCGGCGGTCAGCCATTTCTGCTGCCTACTGGAGAGTTCTAGGATATTTTTCCTTTATATTTAATGTTAAGTCCCTGCCTGTGCACTTAAAGAACTGCTCCAAGAGAACCAGCTCACTCAACTCCTCAAAAGTAGCTGCCCTCTCAGAACGCAGCCAATATCGTAGTGCATCAGACAAGTCCCGGGCGTGTTCTAGGAAGGTACTATCCTTGCCCTTAGTAACACCCCGAAACTTCGAGCGGTAAGTTTCTGGTTGTAACTCATAGGCCCGTAGCACAGCCTTCTTTAGCTCATCATAAACTACACAGGACTCTAAAGGTAGTGCATCATACGCTTTTAGCCCCTTTCCTAGGAGTCTTGATGAAACTAATGCTGCCCACTTTTCCTGAGGCCACTGGTGTTCCTGACACTTCTTCTCAAATCGCATAAAAAACTCAGTCACACATAATTAATCGAACACAGGAACTAGTTTAAGCAGGTGCGACAATGATTGGTCCCGATGTCTGTTACCTCCCCCAATATTTCGCCCTGTTACCTCCACTCGAGATCTCTCCAGCTCCCTGTCAGCCCGATACCTAGTAGACTCTGCCTGCAGTTCAGCCTCTCGTATAGCTGTTCTCTCTGCAGCCTCAGCCTGCACACTAGCCTGTCTCTCGGCAGCCTCAACCTGACCTCTAGCCTGTCTTTCGGTAGCCTCAACCTGAGCTCTAGCAGCCTCAGCCTTGGCCATCTCAAGCCGAAACAACAAATCTGGAGTCAACCCTTGAGGAGGGGAAGATGCATTTAATGGGGAGGGTCCCTGTGATTGAATTCCACGCTGCCATTGACCATCAACTTGGGGGTATGTACTAAATTCAGGCACCCTGACGTTTGATACGGGGGTAGAGTGGACCGGGCCCCCCAGTCGCCTCTCCACCCAGGTCTCTCCCTTCTAAACCCAATATCAAAGTCCTCAGCTGATCTTTACTCATGCCACTTAAACCCTGGTGACCCTGAAGACCTGCCACACACTTTAAGCCATACTTATTCAGCTTCAACACCCTGGCAGCGGTAAGGGGCACCTCTAAAAATCTTCTAGCACCCTCCTCGCTATCGACTAGCCACTCCACAGGTCTTTCTCCCTCCGAGCCAGTATCGTGACCTGACCCATCACTGTGTTCTGATATATTAGACATGTTTGTGTACTGCAGTAATTATCACGGTTATAGAATGTGCCTTATCTCCTATGCAAGTATGTATATACTAATGTTATTTAAAGTCCTTAATGTGTTATATTGGTTGCTCCAAAAAAAAAAATATGTCCACTGTATTCCTCTAATCATAAGGATTCTCAAAACAAATGACCACTATATTCCTCTGTTCAGTAAATCCTATGCAAGGTCGCCATTTGTTACGTCCTGGGATATATAAACACTGGGCTCTTTCTATTGGACTAGGTATGCGGCAACAAGCAACAACGGAAAACGCTAGATCCAACCCTTATTTATAAACGCAGGCAACAAACCACCCTAAACCGTCAAGATTCCTGCCGGGACAACAAGGTATCCTATGACTTGATTACAGGGTGCACGCACTATAGACTGCTGATAGTCAAGCAGGCTATATAAAAGATCACACAATTAAGTTGACTAAAACATCAAGGAAAAGATAGATAACGGAATTAAATTGCAGAAACAATTCAATAACAAACTAGAAGAAAGTACATTTAACGTTACGTTAATTAATACAACTAATCACCCCTGCGTGAAAGAAGGTGAAAGCAAACAGTCCTCAAAACATCGTACAGGTAGACATGATGCGGGTTTCTAAACTGCATGCGGCTACTGTAGGATCTGATGCTTAGCAAAGAAAGTACGTTACGGATTTAGAGAACTCCTAACTCAAAAGCAGGAATAAATACTAGTGATAGGCCATACAGTGTATAATGGCATAGGTATAATTAAATAAAGGCAGCAACTCGCAACACAACCACATACAGGTGTGCTTCTCACTCTTAGTCAGGCAAGCCTGCTCGGACAGAGTCTCTAAGCCACACCCTAACTCACAATGCTCACAAACACGGTAAACTGTGGCACAATAACAAGCATACAGAGATAATAAACCCCTAGCTGTTAATCTGCCAGGTGGCAGAGGTCTAGCCGGAAGGATATAGGCTTCGGATACCCGGGCTGAGCCACCTGCTCTAGCCTAGGGATGTTCCCAGGTCTGTGCGCCAAATTACTCTAATTGAAAGGGTGCTCTCTTGAGAGACTCAGATCGCAAGTATCTGACTCTCTCCTGGCGAACCTAAAACAAAAGCAAGACGTGCTAGCGCAGTGCTGAGTGGACTAGGCAAGGGCCCTCACACAACACAACACTAGACACACAGGGACACAGACAAGAAAATGCCCCCAGACTCCCACGGGTATCCTAGTAAAGTCGTGCGGGTCCACAGGACTCGTACCAGCAGACTTTACTTAAAGGATCGCAAAAAGCCTCCCCTCCGGTCTAGCCCCTGCTAACCTGACACAAGAACACACTAGCAAGCATGAAACCACCAAATATGAGACAACAAAAAAGCTTCCTAGGTCTCATTAACAATTACGTCTCTGCATAAGGCCCAAAATCCTATCTAATTATCTGAGAGCTCGTCGTTAATACAATAAATAGATTGGTGAAGTAGTGGAAAGAAGGTATACAAAGTAAGAGAGAAAGTTTGTAAGTGGGGTTGAGAGGGATAGCTATCAAGGGGGTCCGAAGGGTACGACAGTGAGGTGAGCTCTGAGTCTTGAATCTGTCTGGACCCCACCCTAGGCATACAAAATACATCCCAGGCTTGGCAACACTCAACACAGTTGCCGGGTCAAAATCGTCTACCCCGTGCGTGAGTCGAAACTAAGCCTAACGTTGCAATCGGATGCATATGGCAACGCTTCAGGCTCGTCCCAAGCTAGACTCTCCGCTCGAAGCAACGTCCCCCAGCCGGTCTCTCTCTCCCGCTCGTCTCCTCCCACTCTCATTAGACTTACATCTATATATATTATGAAACAATCAACTATCCAGAATAAAATATACTAAGATGCGTTGGTTAAGAATAAGGGCAGCTACAAGCTGTAAAACAACATAAGAATATCCCAGACATTAGTTACGTTGTCGTAGGATATATACTAAGGAAAAGCCTGCCGGCCGGCTGCCGCCAGCCGGTTTCTAAACGGCTGGGCAGCCGACGCGCGCGCATGCCCGCAGGTGGCTACTATGCAGAAGCGTCACAGGTGACACACAGGTTGGTGATAGCATCCACCACTGCTGAAAAGATACCCAGAGGGCCTCTGAGTCCGACGGACCCTAAGTTGAGTGGTAAATTCTGTAAGTCCTTCAATAAACTGGCACAGATTGTCTTTCTCACTTGGGACAGGTTCGCTTGGGGGCGTTTTGTATATGGCCACCCTCATCAAGGGGAATATAGCGTCCGGCAATAGATAGATAGATAGCTATTTAAATTGTAGGACATATCAATAGAACGATAGACACGCAGCAAGATAAAATTGGCGTGATCTACAAATTCTCAGTGAACCAGAACAACCAACGACTGGCAAAAATCTAATTGAATCCTTTTCATATTTCCATTTTTGACAATTTTCTCGTTTCCGTTTTCCGCATATTTCTTTACTGCAGATAATTGTTAGTCCACACATATATGCTGATACACACACACACACACACACACACCCATACATATATACAGTAAATATATATATACTATATATATATATATATACCGGTATATATATATATTATATATAGTTAGTAAATCCAGGTAATAAATATTCTTTAATACTGTACATACGAGGTTGAAAGAAATGGCAATTTCTGCGTTGGAAATGTTATTATTCAAAGTTTCCAGGTCTCTGATTAGTTTTCGCTGGGTGGCAGGAAGTAGATGAATGAGATTAGCAAAATTCATGGTGGTACAGGGTTACATTAATGTACATGATGATACAGGATATACGACACGTTTCACTGGACAACCAGCATTATCAAGTAAGGATAAAAAGATATAAAAAGGTAAACAGGAAGGGTATATATAGAGGGTTGAGGATCAGAGGAGGCGAAAATCAGGGGGCAAAAGTCTGCTATTGGTGGAGGGATATTCTAGGAGTGTTAGAGAGAGATCCGCATCACGCAGGCGCACTGGATGCGGGAAGGTGGTGGTCGGATGGCGGGGTCGAAGCTGATTGGCTGCGTGTCGAGGGGCGTGGCCTAAGTTGCGTAGTACGTGTGGCGCCGGCAGAAGACGAAGCTGAAGGAGGTAGCGCGGGGGGCTGTGTCAAGGGCACCGGGGGGCGAGGGTCCTGTAGGATAGTGCCTTTTGGCAGAAGGAAGAATCTGAAGGTCCAGAGTTTGGTTGTTGATGTTAGGATGTAAGGCTTGGATATATAACGCTTTGAGTATTGGTAATCTCCTTGGGTCACTTTCTTTATCGAGTGTGGTGGTGTGTTTCTCTAACTCATTGCATGTGAGGTGGGGGTGGTTAGGGGTGAGATAGCGGTCTTTGATGGCTCCAGCCTGAAGGTGAAGAGTTAACCGACGTGAAAGACGAGTCTGCGTCATGCCAATATAGGAATGAGGTCCACAGTCCTCATAATTACAGGTATGTTGGTAAATGACGTGATCGTCGGTCATCGGGCTCTTTATCTTGGTGGAAAGCTGGTTTGTTGCGGAGAACGAGGTTGGAGGTCTTGGGGGATTTGTAATAAATTATTAATTTGATTTTGTTTTCCGGGTTGGTTGGGTGGACATGCTTGGAGATTATTTCTTTTAAGACGGCCTCGTCATTTTTGTGTTCAGAGGACATAAAATTGCGGTAGAAGATCTTAATTTCATTGGGGGGGTCAATGTTGGGAGGGCTTTGGATGTACCATTTTTCAAGATGGTGGTTGATGGTGCTGGAGACGTCGGAGTTGGAGTATCCGTTATTCACTAAAACTTGGGAAAGTCTTTCTAGTTCCTGGTGGGTGTTGGCCCAGGTAGAGCAGTGCGTGAGGGCTCTCCTTACATAAGCGTAGATGGAGGATAGAAGATAACGGCGGGGGCATTCACTATCGCCGTTGAGGCATTGTTCTGTGTTAGTTGGTTTAGTGTAGACGGTGGTTTTGAACCCATGGTCGTTCAGAGCTACGAGTATGTCGAGGAAGGGGAGTTGGCCATTGTTTGATTTTTCAAAGGTGAAGTTAAGTCCGGAGGAGGTCATGAAGCGACTCTGGAGTTCCTGTAGTTCGTGGAGGTCCTTGATTTGCACGAAGATGTCATCCACGTATCTACAGTAGACGGCGGGTCATTGGGCAGCTAGGAGCTCTTCCTCGATGGTACCCATAAAAAAGTTCGCAAAAAGAACACCTAGGGGGCTGCCCATCGCCACACCGTCTATCTGCTTGTACATGTTGCCCCGGGGGCAAAGGAAGGGGGCCTCCTTGGTACATAGCTCCAGCAGTGTTTTCAGGGCCTTCTCCGAGATTTCCATAAATTTGACGTAGAATCATGTCAATGGTCCTATCCACTGGCACGTTGGTGAACAGGCTTTCTACGTCGAGGGAGGCGATTGTGTGGTGATTGTTCCGGGGGGCGTCACTGATTTTCGCCTCCTCTGATCCTCCACCCTCTATATATACTCTTCCTGTTTACCTTTTATATCATTCTATCCTTACTTGATAATGCTGGTTGTCCAGTGAAACACGTCGTATATCCTGTATCATCATGTACATTAATGTAACCCTGTACCACCATGAATTTTGCTAATCTCATTCATCTACTTCTGCCACCCAGCGAAAACTCATCTGGAAACTTTGAATAATAAAATTTCCAACGCAGAAATTGCCATTTCTTTCAACCTCGTATGTATTAAAGAAAAAATAAAATATATATATATATACATTATACATATTGTATATATATATATAATATTTACATATTATATATGTATATATATATATATATATATATATATATATATATATATATATATATATATATATATATATATATATATATATATATACTGTATATATATAATATATATATATATATTGTTACGTCCTGGGATATAAACACCTGGGCTCTTTGGACTAGGTATGCGGCAACAAGCAAAAACGGAAAACGCTAGATCCAACCCTTATCTATAAACCCAGGCAACAAACCACCCTAAACGTCAAGAGTCCTGCCTGGACAACGAGGTATCCTATGACTCGGTTACAGGGTGCACTCACTATAGACTGCTGATAGTCAAGCAGGCTATATAAAAGATCACACAATTAAGTTGACTTAAAGCTTCAAGGAAAAGATAGATAACGGAATTAAATTGCAGAAACAATTTAATAACAAACTAGAAGAAAGTACATTTAACATTACGTTAATTAATACAACTAAACACCCCTGCAAAGCAAACAGTCCTCAAAACATCGTACAGGTAGACAAGATGCGGGTCTCTAAACTGCATGCGGCTACTGTAGGATCTGATGCTTAGCAAAGAAAGTACGTTACGGATTTAGAGAACTCTTAACTCATAAGCAGGAATAATACTAGTGATAGGCCATACAGTGTATAATGGCATAGGTATAATTAATAAAGGCAGCAACTCGCAACATAACCACATACAGGTGTGCTTCTCACTCTTAGTCAGGCAAGCCTGCTCGGACAGAGTCTCTAAGCCACACCCTGACTCACAATGCTCACAAAAACGGTAAACTGTGGCACAATAACAAGCATACAGAGATAATAAACCCCTAGCTGTTAATCTGCCAGGTGGCAGAGGTCTAGCCGGAAGGATATAGGCTTCGGATACCCGGGCTAAGCCACCTGCTCTAGCCTAGGGACGATCCCAGGTCTGTACGCCAAATTACTCTAATTGAAAGGGTGCTCTCTTGAGAGACTCAGATCGCAAGTATCTGACTCTCTCCTGGCGAACCTAAAACAAAAGCAAGACGTGCTAGCGCAGTGGTGAGTGGACTAGGCAATGGCCCTCACACAACACAACGCTAGACACACAGGGACACAGACCCAAGAAAATGCCCCCAGACTCCCACGGGTATCCTAGTAAAGTCGTGCGGGTCCATGGGACTCGCACTAGCAGACTTTACTTAAAGGATCGTAAAAAGCCTCCCCTCCGGTCTAGCCCCTGCTAACCTGACACAAGAACACACTACCAAGCATGAAACCACCAAATATGAGACAACAAAAAAGCTTCCTAGGTCTCATTAACAATTCTATCCGTGCATAAGGCCCAAAATCCTATCTAGTTATCTGAGAGCTCGTCGTTAATACAATAATAGATATAAGGTCTATCAAGGGGATGGGATAATTAAATAGATGGGTGAAGTAGTGGAAAGAAGGTATACAAAGTAAGAGAGAACGTTTCTAAGTGGGCTTGAGAGGGATAGATATCAAGGGGGTCCGAAGGGTACGACAGTGAGGTGAGCTCTGAGTCTTGAATCTGTCTGGACCCCACCCTAGGCATGCAGAATACATCCCAGGCTTGGTAACACTCAACACAGTTGCCTGGTCAAAATCCTCTACCCCGTGCTTGAGTCGAAACTAAGCCTAACGTTGCAATCAAATGCATGTGGCAGCGCTTCAGGCGCGTCCCAAGCTGGTCTCTCCGCCTGAAGCAACGTCCCAAGCTGGTCTCTCTCTCCCGCTCATCTCTTCCCGCTCTCACTAGACTTACATCTTATATATTATAATGAAACAATCAACTATCGTGACTAAAATATACTAAGATGCGTTGGTTAAGAATAAGGGCAGCTTCAAGCTGTGAAACAACATAAGAATATCCCAGACATTAGTTACATTGTCGTAGGATATATACTAAGGGAAAGCCTGCCGGCCGGCTACCACCAGCCGGTTTCTAAACGGCTGGGCAGCCGACGCGCGCACATGCCCGCACGTGGTTAGTATGCAGAAGCGTCACACCTCCCCCAAGATATAAGACCCTTGACTAAGTTCTTCATATCTAACAGAATGCTTCTCATAGTACCACACACTGTTGCGACACAAGGCACTATATATAAAAAAAAAAATAAAGACTGTTGCGCTCCACCGAGCAAGTTCAACTAACTCAGCGACAATAAGCGAAATAATTCAACTTAGATACTGCTACAACATCTTATACAAAATTCTACACATTATAAAAAATAAAGAGTTTTTATAAGGTTTTTGCTTTTTTATTTTTTATTTTTTTTTCGGCTGAACTAGAGTGACAGCCTATTTTCCGCCACACTCAACCCTCAATCCTTTGGCAGTCTAACCAACATCATCCACCCTTGATAGACAATCCGCTATCACGTTATCAGAACCGGCAATATGGCGTATGTCCAGATTATACTCCTGAAGCATGAGTGACCACCTGGTTAGCCTCATATTCCGGTTATGAAACTGATTCAAGAATTTCAGAGGGTGATGATTGGTATAAACCACTACGACTGGACCGAAAGCAGGAACATATACATCGAAGTGCCTGAGCGCCAGCACTATCGCCAGGAGTTCTTTTTCAATTACAGAGTAATTCCTTTGTGCACTATTGAATTTTTACTGTAAAAACTCACTGGATGTTCGATACCTTCATCATCTGTCTGTAACAAGACAGCCCCAGCCCCTACGCCACTGGCATCAGTCGCCAGCTGAAAAGGTCTGCTGAAGTCCGGGGCCCTGAGTATGGGGTGGGTACATAACAGGTGTTTTACCAAGGAAAACGCCTCTGCACACTCAGGAGACCACCGGAACTTCTTGTCCTTAGATAATAAGTCAGTTAAAGGTGCAACTACAGTCGAATAGCCTTTGATGAAGAGACGATAATAGCCTATCATACCTAGAAACCGCATGATTTGTTTCTTAGTCGTAGGCGGGGGAAACTGATCGATGGCTTTGATCTTTGTCTGTGGAGGGCACACCTGACCCATCCCCACCTCGAACCCCCGGTACGAAACTGTGGCTTTGACAAAATCGCACTTACCCAGGGTTACTACCAAACCTGCTTCATTCAGTTTATTAAAAAGCTGTCCGATGTGAGCACAGTGACTGTTAAAATCATCGTCGTATATTATGACATCATCTAGGTACACCGTACAGTTGAGAATGTCGGCTACAATGTCGTTCATTAATTTCTGAAACGTTGCAGGGGCATTTTCAGCCCGTATGGCATAACATGGCAACGATATGTGGCACCGTCCACCACAAACCCACACACCTCTCGCGCTCGCTCAGACAAGGGCACTTGCCAATATCCCTTAACAAGGTCTATCTTAGTGAGGAACTTGGCTTATCCTATTTTATCCACACTGTCGTCCACGCGAGGGAGAGGGTAGGCATTTGTGGGGGTTAAACCATTCAACCTGCGGAAATCTATACAAAACCGCACCTTGCCATCTGGTTTGGGCTGCAGTGTGACTGGGGAAGTCCACCTTACTGCACCCTCAGAAATCAGCCCACGTTTCAGCATATAATCCAGCTCTTCCCTAAGTGCTGGTAATTTAATAGGGGGAACACGGTATGGCACTGATTTAAAGGGCGGGTGGTCCCCAACATCGACATCGTGCACCGCTTGAGTAGTGAGGCCAGGATACTCCGCGAAACAGCTGGGTTTGAATCAAACAAGTGCTGCACAGCTACACGTTGTTGCTCAGGCAGGTGCAATATCAACTCGTGAGCCACTTGTCTAGAATTCCCCGCCCACTGATCCGCGGAAACATGACAATCCCAATTATCCTCCCCCGCAGCTTGACTGTCCCTTCCTCCTTGTCCACCACGATCGCTGCAGATCAACACCGGGACAGTGAGAGGTTCGGAGGGGCGCCTCACATACTCTTTCATCAGATTTACATGGCAAAGTTGGTTTCTTTTTCTTACGATCAGGAGTAGCTACTAAATAGTCGAGATCAGAAACCTTCCTTACAACCCGATACGGACCAGAAAGTTGGCAGACAAGGGGTGTCCCACCAGAGGCAGTAGTATCAGTACCTCCTGATCTACTTCAAACTCCCTCAGCTTCACCCTTCCTGGTCGTATCTGTCCTTCATCTGAGCTTGTGAACTCTTAGGTTCCGACCTGCTACCTCCAGGCTCTTAGCATTCTCTCACGGCTTTCAACAACATACTTTAGAAGCGTGCATGGCTTTGTGACTCCCTCCCAGATCTCCATGACTATGTGGAGGGGCCCCCTGACCCTGTGTCCAAAAACCAACTCGTTCGGGCTAAATCCCAAGCTCTCCCCAGGTACTTCTCTCGCAGCAAAAAAAAACGTATGGGAGACCTAGATCCCCGTCCTTCCCATTTTCCATGCAATAAAACACCGCAACATACTCTTGAGAGTCGAGTGCCACCTTTCCAAAACTCCCTGACTCTCGGGATGGTAGGCAGATGACACCACAGACACTATCCCTTGTTGCTGCATGGTCTGCTTAAACAGAGAAGAAGTAAAATTGGATCCCTGATCAGACTGGATCTCCTGAGGGTAGCCATAACGAGAGAAATAGACAAGTATGTTTTTGACAACAGTCTTAGCCATCCCGTTGCGCATGGGGTAAGCATCTGGATACCGTGTTGCTACATCCATTACAGTTAGTAAAAATTTATTGCCGGCACTAGTGGTGGGCAAGGGCCAACCATATCGATAACTACTTTGCTGAAGGGCGGCCCAATGACAGGGATGGGTTGTAAACTGGGCTCTCGGGATGACCTGATTGGGTTTCCCAACAACTTTACAAGTGTGACACTGTGACACCCATGACACGACACTCGCCTTTAACCCAGGCCACCAGAAAAGCTTGCTCAGAGCTGCCTCCGTCTTATGTGCCCCCAGGTGCCCTGTCAAAAGCACATCCATGAGCTAATCCTCAATAAGCTCTCACGGCACACCCTCGGTACTACTAACTGGTCCACTAATCCTGACCCGCCATCCCACTTTTTCTTGGGATCCTGATGTCTCCGATACAAGATCCCCTCGGACAAGAAAAAATCACCAGGCTGCGCATCCCCATCGCTCTCCAGTTTCGACAGCACCATTACCACACGCCCTGACTTCAGGATCTTCCAGCTGCAAGGAACATATATCAGCAGGTGCAAGATTATCCAAGTTCATCTTAAATAATTTATTTCCACCTCCAATGTCCCGCTGAGCCATCCTTTCCTCACGCTGCGCATAACGATGCTGTCGCAGAGTCTCTTCCTGCCCTGCACCTGCACTAGCGGTGACAGGCCCCGGGGCCTCTCCAGACTCTAACATAGGTGCCAATAATGAGTCACCAAGAAACACTGCCGGCTCAAAACTCTCCATTGACCAACACTTCCCCGTTTTCCTTGTGACCTTTCCTCCGCGGTTTTGATAGACTGAGGTGGTGGCTGCAAGGCTACGGATGTCTGAGAACGCGTCACAACACACGCCATGGTTTGTACGCTACACTTCTCAACCCCCTCCTGTTCCTCCCTACTAACGTCGGCCACCTTCTCGGCAACGACCAAGGGTGAAACCTTAGAAGCAGGCACCGCAAAGTCGTTGCCGAGGAGGAGGTCGACGCCCCCAACAGGCAAGTTCTCTACAATTCCTACATCCAGCTCCTTCGCCACACCATCCACCTCCAGCTCCATCCGCACCAGCGGGTAGGACTTCGTAGCATTGATCCCCTGAACTACCACCACCCGAGCAGCGTTAATCGGTCTACCAGTAAAGTTCTTTAACAAGGTCTGAGAAGCCCCCGCATCACGCAATAGCTTAACTCCTCGCCTTTCGCCAGCCAACCTCACAAAACCATGCTCTCTATGACCCCCAAAGACGTCGCGGACAGGGTTCGAGCCTTCCGGACTCTTGAACACAGGCTGTGTCCCACCCTCTGATGAACTACCCTTGGCAAACTCAGAAGATATAGGCGACACCCCTATGCTGCGGGCCAATGACACAACCTTGTTTGGTGGCTTGTTCGGACAAGCATTTGCAAAGTGACACTCCTTGTGACATGCGAAGCTCTCTTTACTCTTTGGTTTCCCTTGGGAGTGGGAGGTACCATTAGACTTCTTATACGAGACGGTATTTGGTTTATGCTCAGTTTTATTGTCAGTGCTAGATGGTTTTGTGTATTTATGTGTATCAAAATTCTTGGGAGGGGGAGGGGTACGATCCTTTGCACCCGACTCACTCCTAACTGCTGCTCCGCACCCTCGAATTAATGACAGTCGGAGGTCAGCCATTTCTGCTGCCTCCTGGAGAGTTCTAGGATTTTTTCCTTTATAATTAATGTTAAGTCCCCGCCTGTGCACTTAAAGAACTACTCCAAGAGAACCAGCTCACTCAACTCCTCAAAAGTAGCTGCCCTCTCAGAACGCAGCCAATGTCGTAGTGCATCAGACAAGTCCCGGGCGTGTTCTAGGAAGGTACTATCCTTGCCCTTAGAAACACCCCGAAACTTCAAGCGGTAAGTTTCTGGTTGTAACTCATAGGCCCGTAGCACAGCCTTCTTTAGCTCATCATAAACTACACAGGACTCTAAAGGTAGTGCATCATACGCTTTTTAGCCCCATTACTAGGAGTCTTGATGAAACTAATGCTGCCCACTTTTCCTGAGGCCACTGGTGTTTCTGACACTTCTTCTCAAATCGCATAAAAAACTCAGCCACACATAATTCATCGAACACAGTAACTAGTTTAAGCAGGTGCGACAATGATTGGTCCCGATGTCTGTTACCTCCCCCAATATTTCGCCCTGTTACCTCCACTCGAGATCTCTCCAGCTCCCTGTCAGCCCGATACCTAGTAGACTCTGCCTGCAGTTCAGCCTTTCGTATAGCTGTTCTCTCTGCAGCCTCAGCCTGAGCTCTAGCAACCTCAGCCTGCACACTAACCTGTCTTTCGGCGGCCTCAACCTGAGCTCTAGCGGCCTCAACCTTGGCCATCTCAAGCCGAAACAACAAATCTGGAGTCAACCCTTGAGGAGGGGAAGGTGCATTTAATGGAGAGGGTCCCTGTGATTGAATTCCACGCTGCCATCAACTTGGGGGTATGTACTAAATTCAGGCACCCTGACGTTTGATATGGGGGTAGAGTGGAGGGGGGGCTGGGGACCGGGGCCCCCAGTCGCCTCTCCACCCAGGTCTCTCCCTTCTAAACCCAATATCAAAGCCCCTCAGCTGATCTTTCCTCATGCCACTTAAACCCTGGTGACCCTGACGACCTGCCACACAACTTTAAGCCAAACTTATTCAGCTTCAACACCCTGGCAGCGGTAAGGGGCACCTCTAAAAATCTTCTAGCACCCTTCTCGCTATCGACTAGCCACTCCACAGGTCTTTCTCCCTCCGAGCCCGTATCGTGACCTGACCCATCACTGTGTTCTGATGTATTTAGACATGTTTGTGTACTGCAGTAAAATATCACGGTTATAGAATGATGCCATATCTCCTATGCAAGTATGTATATACTAATGTTATTTAAAGTCTTTTAATGTGTTATATTGGTTGCTCCAAAAAAAAACTATGTCCACTGTATTCCTCTAATCATAAGGAATCTCAAAACAAATGACCACTATATTCCTCTGTTCAGTAAAATCCTATGCAAGGTCGCCATTTGTTACGTCCTGGGATATATAAACACTGGGCTCTTTCTATTGGACTAGTTATGCGGCAACAAGCAACAACGGAAAACGCTAGATCCAACCCCTATCTATAAACCCAGGCAACAAACCACCCTAAACCATCAAGAGTCCCTGCCTGGACAACGAGGTATCCTATGACTCGGTTACAGGGTGCACGCACTATAGACTGCTGATAGTCAAGCAGGCTATATAAAAGATCACACAATTAAGTTGACTTAAAGCTTCAAGGAAAAGATAGTTAACGGAATTAAATTGCAGAAACAATTTAATAACAAACTAGAAGAAAGTACATTTAACGTTACAATTAATTAATACAACTAAACACCCCTGCGTGAAAGAAAGTGAAAGCAACAGTCCTCAAAACATCGTACAGGTAGACAAGATGCGGGTCTCTAAACTGCATGCGGCTACTGTAGGATCTGATGCTTAGCAAAGAAAGTACGTTACGGATTTAGAGAACTCTTAACTCATAAGCCAGGAATAAATACTAGTGATTGGACATACAGTGTATAATGGCATAGGTATAATTAAATAAAGGCAGCAACTCGCAACATAACCACATACAGGTGTGCTTCTCACTCTTAGTCAGGCAGCCTGCTCGGACAGAGTCTCTAAGCCACACCCTGACTCACAATGCTCACAAAAACTGTAAACTGTGGCACAATAACAAGCATACAGAGATAATAAACCCCTAGCTGTTAATCTGCCAGGTGGCAGAGGTCTAGCCGGAAGGATATAGGCTTCGGATACCCGGGCTGAGCCACCTGCTCTAGCCTAGGGACGTTCCCAGGTCTGTGCGCCAAATTACTCTAATTGAAAGGGTGCTCTCTTGAGAGACTCAGCTTGCAAGTATCTGACTCTCTCCTGGCGACCCTAAAACAAAAGCAAGACGTGCTAGCGCAGTGCCGAGTGGACTAGGCAATGGCCCTCACACAACACAACGCTAGACACACAGGGACACAGACAAGAAAATGCCCCCAGACTCCCACGGGTATCCTAGTAAAGTCGTGCGGGTCCACGGGACTCGCACCAGAAGACTTTACTTAAAGGATCGCAAAAAGCCTCCCCTCCGGTCTAGCCCCTGCTAACCTGACACAAAAACACACTAGCAAGCATGAAACCACCAAATACGAGACAACAAAAAAGCTTCCTAGGTCTCATTACAATTACATCCCTGCATTAGGCCCAAAATCCTATCTCGTTATCTGACAGCTCGTTGTTAATACAATAATAGATATAAGGTCTATCAAGGGGATAGGATAATTAAATAGATGGGTGAAGTAGTGGAAGAAGGTATAAAAGTAAGAGAGAACGTTTCTAAGTGGGGTTGAGAGGGATAGATATCAAGGGGGTCCGTAGGGTACGACAATGAGGTGAGCTCTGAGTCTTGAATCTGTCTGGACCCCACCCTAGGCATGCAGAATACATCCCAGGCTTGGCAACACTCAACACAGTTGCCTGGTCAAAATCCTCTACCCCGTGCGTGAGTCGAAACTAAGCCTAACGTTGCAATCAAATGCATGTGGCAGCGCTTCAGGCTCGTCCCAAGCTGGTCTCTTCGCGCGAAGCAACGTCCCAACCGGTCTCTCTCCTCCCGCTCATCTATTTCCCGCTCTCACTAGACTTACATCTTATATATTATAATGAACAATCAACTATCAAGAATAAAATATACTAAGATGCGTTGGTTAAGAATAAGGGCAGCTACAAGCTGTGAAACAACATAAGAATATCTCAGACATTAGTTACATTGTCGTAGGATATAATACTATGGAAAGCCTGCCGGCTGGCTACCACCAGCCGGTTTCTAAACGGCTGGGCAGCCGACCGCGCGCGCATGCCCTTACGTGGTTACTATGCAGAAGCGTCACATATATATATAATATATATATAATTATATATATATATTTGTATTCGAGCTATTGCTAAATAGGTTAGTTACTGTTAATAACAATCTTGTTATGTCGAAGTATACTAAACTCTAATTTAGTGAATTCCTAATTATGATCTTGTACCAATAGCAGCATGAATAGAATTGCTAAACAACAAAATCTAAATTATATGTTACAATCATAATGATTGTTTCTATATATCCATTATTTCTCTCCGTCATCAGCTTTCTTTCTACGCAACAGTTTCAAGGCATAACGAGAGAACATTTTATAATTCAGCAAACGAGTTGGAACTACAAAATATTTTAATATATGCACCCATTATGCAGCCTGAGGAAAAATTAATTCTGTCCAGATTGTCCTGTCTATCTATCTTCACATCTGATGTATTTTGTCTATAAATCTTTGTGCAATATATCTATGTATCAAGTTTTGTCGAATAATTGTTCCCTAGCTTTGTCCATACCTGTTCAGTGCAACTCATTCACTCTCGCTCTCCTCTCCTCTCTATTTTTAATAATATCGGGTATGGAATACCTTGCCAGAATATACTGTACCTCGGCCCGTGTGGCTGGTAAAGTGACGTAGACGCCTTGGGATTTCGTATTATCTTTCGCTGCAGGTACTGTACATCTTTAAGGGGCAGTGGTTATTTTATAGTGTCTATTTATTTTATATATTCATTTATTTTTTAGTTGCCTCGTTACATCTTCATCAAGCTTAATAAAACACTAGCTATACCCCTTTTGAAAATAAATTTTAATTGTTTCGATAGAAAAATGTACCGGCCGAAAGCCGCCTTCTCTTAAAATTGCAGGTCCGCTATCGCGCCAGGATAAAATGGACACCTAAGTGGCACTAAAGATCTTGATATTGATATCAAAATGGGAAATTTTTTGAAAACGATAAACTAATGAGGCGAACGTCTTAAAATCTGAAAAATAATGGGGCTAAACATGAGGAAGAAGGGGGGGGGGGCATAAAAACGACCCATCTCCTTAATGTGTTTGTTACCGAGTATACAAATTGTTTGAACACTCTGATATTTCGACAGTGACCTACTTCTCCTCTCTATAATTGTTTTGCATTTAGTGGGGATGGTTTACTTTTTGGTCGATGTCATCTATTTATTATTTTTCTAGTTTTCCTCCTTGACCTTCATCAACTTAAAAACAAAAACCCAGGAGCCCACTTCAAGATGTATTTGTACATTTTTCAGTAAAAAATCCCGGTCGAAGGGCATTCCTCCTAAATTACAGGCTCGGTATCGCTCGCCAGGAAAAATCGACACCTAAATGACAGGAAAAGTCTTGATATTAACACCGAAAATGGTGAAACTTAAAATCTTGAAATATATCTAAAGGACCTAATCATGGAAGAGAAGGGTGGCCAGAAAAAAAAAACCCATCTCCCCTTCATTATACTTAAATAAATATATCGAAATGACGTGTAAAATGACTCAATCCTTGGATCCGTCATTTAGATCCCTGTAATGGAAGCTTGCCTATTATCTAATAGGAGGGGAACCAACGACCAATAATTCCTCTTCTCTCTCTCTCTCTCTCTTTCTCTCTCCCCCCCACACACCACAATATCCCATCCCTCCCACAACAACCACTTCAACAACAAATTACTCTCCCCAAACTCCCTAATGAACCGGAGTTGTAGGTCCTCGTTACAAGCTACACCTGACCCTAAACTTGTGCTGGCTCCTTAAACTGCCGGAATAAGAGAGACAGCGAGAGAGAGAGAGAGTTACATATATAAATAGACTGCACAGGACTTGCGGTCCCCTACTATCAGTCCGGACTTAATGCTAACATATAATTTGCTACAAAGTGCAAGGATAGCTAAGCAGAGGCTTCTTTCCCCACCCCTACTCCCCTCGACCATTGGCCGACATGACATTATAGTTGGGGAAACAATTCCACCAGCAGAACGAGAACAATTTCTATTGGAAATTCCTGGTAGAGAAAGAAGTTGAGAAATATTTTATACTACTGATGTTTAACCTATTTTTATTTTATTATTATTTCTTTAATCATATAATTCCAACCTCCTCTTGAATGTGCCAATTGTCTTACATTGTGCTACTTTCTGTGGCAGTTTGTTCCACTCGTTGACCACACTGTAGGTGAAGAAGTGCTTTGTGACATCGAAATTCGCACTCCTGGTTTTAAATTTCATTCCATTTCCCCGAGTTAATGAACTATTATCGATTTTGAAAAATGAATCTACATCAATTCTTAAGTGAAAACTATTTTTTTTGTTTTTAATCTTTCATGATATGATTTATTTCTTAGTGACGGTATCTACTTTGTCGCTCAATGCTGCACCAACTCGAGTTTCTCAATGTTCTTGTTCAGAGAAGGAGACCAAAATTGCACACCATATTCAAGATGAGGCCTCACTATGCTTTTAAATAACGGTACTATAATTCTCATTTGTATAAGTATAATATATTTTTAATATATCCCAATGCGCGATTGGCGTTGTTCGCAGCTGCTGCACATGATTGAGGTCTTTAGGTTTTCAGATATAAGAACTCCCAGGTCTTTAACTAATGCACTGTTTTTATTGGCTGGCCTTTCATCTTGTATTACTATTTTGTTTGTTATTACATATTTGCAAAACCTGGTATTTGTCATCATTGAATATCTTCCATTTTTCTGACCACTCAAGTATTTTATTTAAATCAGATTGCAGTTTATTTCTGTCTTCTTCAGTTAATACTGAATTTCCTATCTTTGTGTCGTCAGCGAACTTTGATATAGTATTATTTAGTTCTACATCGATGTAATTTATATAGACAAGAAACAAAACTGGCCCCAGGACCGATCCCTGAGGCACTCCACTATTAACTGGCTCAACTCGGATTCTACTCCATTTATCACAGCTCTCTGCCTTCCGTTTGTGAGCCAGCTTGTTGTTCCTGCATGAATTTTTCCTTTAATGCCTAATATTTCTTGGAAATCTATGTAAATTATGCCTAATGATTTGGTTGAGTCGTTATATGTAAATAGTTTATTATAAAGTTTCCTATTAAGTTTGTTTCTGAAGTAGTGTTATATTCTTCCTTAGCAAATACGGAACAAAATATTCATCCTGTTACTGTCTGGTCCGTATAAATGAATGGTCCTATTGTAGTTTTAATTTTGTTATTACCATTAACATAACTGTAAATTGCTTTGGATTTTAACACTTTCCTTTGCTATATAACTTTCATAATTACACTTCTCTGTCCTAATTAATTTCGTCACTTTTGTTTCTACTTAGTTTTGTATAGATAGCTCCAGCTTTCATTATTATGGAATTTGACATTAGTTTATGATATTTATTCCTTTCCCTTAGCGCCTTACAAATATTTCTTATTGAACTAGGGAATTTTGTTTTACCAGTATTTAATTTAAGTTTTGCGGTATATATTTTTTTTTTTTTTTTGCTGCGCAGTCATGAATATATCTTTAACATTTCCCATACATCACTTGTTTTTGTCAATATTGCTAAGCTGCAGATGCAAGTCACTGAGGATTTCCCTACGTTCGTTATAACTCTCATTTCTATAATCTGGTATCTTCATTCCTTTTTTTCGATAGCATGTTTTGCAATTTATGTCGATTCTAATGAACTTATGATCAGAGGTGGATAGATGTTCTCCGATGTCAAGCTTAGATATTAAGTTTTCATTTGTACTGATAATGAGATCTAGTATGTTGTTTTTGTGTGTTGGTTCTATTATGCTTTGGTGTAGAAAATTGTCTTGTATAAAATCAATAACTTTTCTTGAATTGTGATTATTTCCGGTCTTAACCCAGGGACTGCAGCCAGACTCTTAAGAGGTTCTACTGGACGAATGAGGACAGACTCTTAAGATCCAAGGCCTAAAACAAACTCTTAAAACACACCAGTGGCACTCAAAACAAAGCAATTTGTGATTTGGTGAGATAATTCCCCTCCATTACTTGGTACCACTACACCTGTGTCCCAACCCGCCCCTTCCTCTCACCCCCCCCCCCCCTTCCCCCCTCCTCAATTATCCAATATTTTCCCAATTATTCCCGATATTTATCAAGTATTTTCGTGCGAGAACGGGTGGGAGAGAGGGAGTACAAAGGAGTACAAAGGAAATCAAGCAACAACATATCTAGTGACCCTTCTAGGGTGCTTGTCCTCCAAAACACTGATGATCAAGTGGCCAAACAGAGTTTTAGAGTGGGAAAGGGAACATTGGAAAGGGAATTACTGCCCTGGAACGAATGTCCTTGGCAGGAGGATGGAGGATATCTCCGACCCTATACGTCAGTCTGAGAGCTCTACTTGAGTCTCAGGTCAGATTACGACTGTGTGACTAAAATATATGATTTTCACCAGCCAATTGCTGTTACCAATTGCTGTTAGGCGGTGCCTAACCCCGAAAGGGGTTGAAATAGGGGATCTATTCCCCCGCCAAAGGCGGCTTTCTAGGGCCTTTCCTAGCTGATGCTGAGAGGATTGGGTTCTAGTCATGTGGTGATGGGCGGTCTATCAGAGTGAGAGCTGAGCAATCTCTGCCATACACATAGCTTACTCTGACTGTTCCTTTAACTTATATATTTTCTAGATCTCAAGTGACGGCGTCTCTTCCGTGGATTGACCTCCCAATCTACCAAGAGTGGAAGCCAAAGCGTCACATTTTTCCCTTGCCCCTCAACTTTCTCTTCATAATTGCTGAGGGGCACAGGGCCCTGGGTGGGGCTTTGGTTTCCCGGGCGTTTCCGCACCCTCCTTAGCTCCCCGCCATGGAGTGGCTGCGGTCACCCAGGCTTTATTGTGGTCGTTGGGGAGGGTTCTGTGGGGGCACTCGGTTATGGCCTTGGAATTGCTAGGGGCCTTGGGGCTGTTCGGCCAGGCAGCTTGAGGAACAACAACAACAACAACAACCACTTGTTTTATTGCTTTCCAATGTTCATATTAAAAGTAAAATAGGCGCATATGGATAAGTATTATTATATATATGGTAAATTGCCGATCTTTGTAAGGATGTATCAAATACCATCGCTTGGTGTACTTTCAAATACCATACCTGCGCAGCTTATAAGTTAAGGCACCAGTCAATGTTGGGAAGATTATAACCTCCAAGCATTATGCTTTCGTTAGCATTGAGGGTTTGTTGCAATATTTCGTATAGGTGATTATCATCGGCCTCATTTTGGCTTGGAGGTCGGTATGTAGTAATTATATTAATGTTTGAGTTTTTCATGTTTAATTTGACACACATTATTTCATTATTATTTTTCGGGAGTGAAACCTCGGTTGGGTTTAGATGACAGGCAATCCACATAGCCACACCACCTCTTCGACTTTCCGTTACATCTATCTTTATGAAAACATTTGTATGAGTCGATATGGTATTCAGAAATTATATCTCTGTTTTTAAAATCGAGGTGAGTTTCTGTTACACTAATTATGTCTATTTTTTTGGTTAACACGAGGCATTTTAGTTCATCTATCTTGTTCCTAATCGAATATGCATTGAAGGATAATACTTTAATTATACTGAACTCTTGATTGAGGAAGGTATATGATTTTGGTATTGCTTGACTTAATCGTTTATTTTGGGCCACAGTTGGCGGTTTGCTTTTAGTTAGAGTGTTCAAGGTCAACTAGCGATTATTTACGGTCAGTGGTTTCGATGAGTGAGTAATTACAGTAATTGCACGGGCTGAGGGAACATTTTTAATGGGTTGGAGAGAAGGGAGGTCTTTAGCTCCATACTCCTCCAGATTTCAGAAAAGGTGTTTCCGGCTTAGTGGGCCATTCGTGAACTATGTATACAGCTGGGCTCAAAATACCACTCATATACCTCACACCTAGTTCTGGTAGAACTCGAATTCTCCGCCAATTATCTACAAGAGTACATTTTCTGAGGGCACACATTTTGTTTACTGAATTATTGATTTCCTGTGCTCGACTATTACTGCATGAGTTCGCGTTCAACCTATGGATGATTCTGTATGCCACCTGCTACTACAGAAGATCCTTTTGGTATGGACGTAGAGTTATATATGCCGTTGTGATATGTTCGCGCTTTCCTCCAGGAATCACATTTACGATTTTTTGTTTCTGTTTTTCATGGCAAACTCTACTCCCTGTCCACGGAGAAGTCTATCACTGTATACTATGGTGCATGATTCTTTTTTGCTGGCTGTGAACTTGTGTGGCTTCGCTTTTCTTGCACAGTTTGCTTCGGGGCTCGATTATCTGCCTTTTGTTGTTCTTCTTTTCACTTGAACAGATTCGTGTTTACCATTTTGTTTACCATTTGGTTTAACCTTGTCATTGTCATCAGCAAGAACAGCATATATATTTTTCGTATGGATACCCGTTGTCTGTTTCCCCTTGTTTTGTTTCCTGCTGTGACTTACCACCTGGAATGAATCAGATTGGTGTGAAGTGCCTACCTTTCTGCCAAGATTGTCTACCTTTTCCTTAGAAATGGAATTTTCGTGTCGGAGTTCGTCCACTTTATTCTTGTATGCCTCAATTGTGCATTCAAGGAGCTGAAATTTCTTATTTGAAGGGCACATAAAACACTCAGTGTTCGGGTAGCCGTACCTGGGGAACCACTGGGGGTAATACTTCTTTTCACATTTATCTCAAATTACTCGGATCGCTAGCATGCTGATAGATATTTTATACTTGATAAACACAAATAAACATATAAAACAAACAATTATTAATCACTCTTCTTTGGCGGTTGGGTTCACGGTGACCGCAAAGGAAAGACACATTAGTATGACCGATCTTGCTAGCGGCGGCTGACCGGGGAGAGAGAGAGAGTGTTAAGTGTTTGTGGGGGTGCAAATGATTGGTTTCGAGCAGTTGGAAAGGCGGAAAGAAAAAAGATGAAAGATGAAGATGATGTTGATAAATATGTGTGTGCCGAGGGGGGGGGGGGGGAGTTATTGTTGGCGAGGTGGTGGTATATGGGGAAGAGGTGAGGTTGGTAGTGGTTGAGGTAGTGATGATAGGGGAGAGACCATTGTGGTGGTGGAGAGATAGGTCTGTAGTGGTGATGGCGGTGAAGTAAGGTAAGGTGAGTGGTGGAGGTAGTGATGATAGGGGAGAGGTGGTGTGTGGTGATGGGTGGTAGTGGTGGATGTAGTGGTAATAGGTGAGAGACGATGGTGGGTGGAGAGATTAGGGTATTAACAAAGTACAAAGGGGTACAAAGGAAATCAAGGCAACAACAGGTCCAGCGACGCCCTCGAGGGGCTGCAGGTTGCCCTTCAAAACACTGATGGTCCAAGTGTCCTAAACAGTAGTTTTAGAATTGGGTAAAGGGGAAAACAAAAAAAAAAAAAAAATTGGGGGAAAGGGAGACTGCCATGGGACAAATATTCGTGGAAAGGCAAGGAGATGTTAGTAGGGGAAGCAATTGTTTGTAGATGTAATAGAGGGAAGAAAACAAAATATTTATTAACAAATACAGTCAGTCGTGGATTAAAAGCAAGTTTATTTGTCTAGGCGAAGTTTAAAAGAATCAACGGTGCTGCATTCTGCAGTCTCAGGGACGCCCATTCCAGTATGTTACAACTCGAATTGAAGAAGAAATTCTTTGACTTGGTGTTGAGTTAAAATATTTACCAATCCTTGTGCAAAAACCGTTTTCCCCATTTTTTGGTGTAGTTTGATTGGTCGACAGTGACGATAATTGTATTAACAGTTTCATATATTCGATGCCTTTCGATGATGTTTTGAATACTTGAATTAAGTCGCCTCTAATATGCGCTTGGTGTAACACTCAAGCCGCAGTCCCGACATATGTCGTGTGGAGATAACCATGGCCACCCCTGCGGGGCCATACATTTGTCGGAAGAGCTGTTGAGCTCATTATCGTCTCTGAGAGAGAGTCCACGTGTTGGGATGACAATAGGTGGGCTCTGTACCGCTCGGCACGGAACCCAGTGCCGCGAATGCGCTCCCCCACCAACAACATTCCACATCCACGGCCGGTCGCGAGACCAGGAAAAAACTTTCCCCGGGAAATTACCGTATTTTAGGGTTTTTCCCATCGTGTTGCGCGATCGCTACAGGATAACCCTTGGTTGTACAAGGGTGGATTTCAGGTGTCATTGGGAAGGTCTATTAATCGCCCTTTCATGGATACAATAATTGTAGTACTCTCTGGCTCTTGTATTATGGATGAAAAAGAGCATGGAAATGAAGCTCGTTTTAGGGTAATGATTCCCGCCTGCCAGGTAGTAGAAAATACAAACATCCCCGTTGGACAGGGGTTAAAGGAAATATATTTTTCTCTAAGACGCTCCTCATATGGTTTCGTTCTTTAGGCTAGAATATCATTTTGGTAACTCTACATTTGAACTTGTTCTCTTTTGTCTATATCTTTTTGGTAGTAAGGGCTCCATGGATTGAACGCAATATTCCAAGGAGAGGGCGGAGTAAGGAATTGTAAAGATTTAGGATTACATCTTTGGATTTATGCTCAAATGACCGTCCTATAAAGCCAATTATTTGGTTTGCCTTCGTAACAACGTTCTGAATCATTGTTGACTCTGTTTTAGGTTACTCGATATTGTTTACTCCGCAAATCAGTTTCTCTTAAGCTGGGCCCCTCATTCATTGAATCTTTTTGCTTTCTCATTTCAGATTCTGATATGGAATACTTTTACATTTATCCCCATTGAAACATATTTGCCTAATTTAGAGCCCAATGTGACAACTTTATCAAGATTATGTTGTCATATTTTTCAACATGTTCATTTTAGAGTACTCCTATTTGCAATTTTTGTATTGTCAGCAAATTTGATTGTACAGTTGAGACCCTCATCTATGTCGTTAATGTAAACTAGGACAGAGAACTGGCCCCCCATTACCGTATCCCTTGGGGTACCCCGCTCCTTACATTGATCCATTTGGATGCTTTACCGTTTATGAACTAGTCTTTGCTTTCTGTCACGTGCGCGCAATTTTCTATCCATTTCAACAAACCGTCATGTATTCCATACGCTTTTAGTTTTATCAATAGACCTTTGTGGTGATCTTTGTCAAAGGCCTTTTGCAAATCAAGGTATAATAATATCCTACAGCTTTACTCTCATCATATAGATTGAGGATATCTTGTAAGAAGTCTAAGAGGTTTGTTAAGTTGGACCGCGTTGTTATTACGAAAACCATGTTGTCATATCTTTAAGTACTGTATGCTGTTTTCCTCTATAGTGATTTACGAAGTTGTATCTTATGATTTTCTATCAGTTTACCTCCAACTGAGGTTAAGCTAATTGGACGCTAGTTACTAGGTAAGGTTTTCCTTCCTTTTGTTAATATCGGTGTTACCATTGGCGAGCTTCCACTGATCAAAATAAAATAGATAAAACAAGGGCCCTAATCCCTGATTGTAAAGTGATTTATTGAAGAGCAATGGCAGTGGTTTTGGAGAGCTCAATACTTAGCTTCCTTTATAACGCTAGGGGAAATCGTATCAAGTCCCAGGCGATTTATTTACGTTGAGTTTATCTAAACATTTCAAAACTTCTCTCTCGGTAATGCTTGATACTGCTTAGAACGTCAGAATTGTCTATCTGGGAACCGGTGATGCGTTAGGGATATTAGGAAGGTGTTCTGTTGTAAACATTGATGCAAAGCAAGGTGTTGAAGTGTGTTGCTAATTTTTGCTTCAATTTTCAGTGTAAATCTACTTTTCTCATCGAGTAACAGTCCAATCGTTGAGGTCACTATTTTCTTCTTTTCTGAAGTAACTATAACATTCTTAAGGTTTGTCTTACTTTGATTTGCAACATGTAATTCTAGCATGTTTTTACTTGTGTTTGATTAACTTTTTTGGCTTTGCTTTGTTAATCTACAAATATCACTCTATTTTTCATGGGTGTCAGAAATGTGGTAATTTTATCATGCCCATTCTTTTCCAGCAAACAGACAATCCGCAATGTCTTTCATTCGCACCATTTAGGCCTATTAAAAGTTATGTACTGATGTTCGTTTTGTTACGGGTATAGCACTCATGTCACTGCATTCGATGAAGTGGATGTGAAAAATCTCCATTGATTGGTATAGATTATCAGTGTTAATCATAGAACTCTAGTCGATTTCCGTGAGTATTTTGCTCAAGTTTTACGACAAGTTTGCTCTCTTGAAATTTGAACAGTTCTCTTTGCGGGCAATTTGAGTTCGTTTCTATTGAATTTTAAATGGAGAGTGATCGTAACAATGGTCACTATTACTGAATTCCTCGACAAAATTCAAATTCTCTATTAATGCTTCTTTTGTTGTCAAGTACCAGGTCAAGAACGTTATTACCATGGGTCGTTGATCGAACAAATTGATAGAGCGAACTCCTCTTGCAAGTTCGCCTACGAAGTCGTTTCTGGAGTGTGAAGTAAGAGTGGTGTTGATGGTGGTGAGGTGAAGTGAGGGTGGTAGTGGTGGAGTGAGTGATGATAGGGGAGCAGTGGTAGTGTGTGGTGAGGGATTGGTACTGGAGGAGGTAGTGATGGCAGAGGAGATACGATGATGGTGGTGAGTTGAGGGTGTTAGTGGTGGTGGTAGTGATGATAGGGGAGAGGTGATGATGGTGG